>PNEQ01121195.1:35830-49192 GCA_003012365.1 Medauroidea extradentata
AAAAAAAAAAAAAAAAAAAACAATTTCAGAATTTTTTTTTTAAATACAGAAAATATTTTGTAATGGATTTTGAAATATGTTAAGCAGTAGCCCAATATGTGTAGATTCAGTATGAATTTTTAAAATTTTTTTTTGGTCATTGGTTTTTGTGGCTTTTAAAAAACTAAAAACTTCAGATTTTGACTTTGAAGTTCCATTATGGGAAAACTGATTGAGCAAATTTTTTTTGTTAGAGGAAAATGTACTCTCACGTTACATCTACAAAACTAATTCTATATCATACAAAATAATATTATGATTTTTCGCCACTTAACACCTTAAAGGTGGCTATTATCCTACATTTTGATTTTTTTAAATCAGTTACTGTACAATATTTTAACTGAACTAACAATAAAAAAATAATGTTTTAGCTTTATATCAATGGTCACCAGTGTTTACGTTCACATTATTTAATGATATTGAAAACGTAAGACTGTGTTCTGTAATATAAAAATATTTGACTAAGTACATCATAAATTCTTAGCTTGTGACTCCCCACCTTAAGGTGGCCACCTGCATAGTCTGCCGAGCTGTGAGTTCTATAGACCAGTGTAATTTTTAAGACTGTATTAGTCAGGATGTCCCAAAACAAATGCATAATAAGCACACCACGCGAATCCTGTGTTAAATTGGAGACATTACTGTTTGTGGCAAAATATTGCAAGATGACATTTTAAATGCACAATGTGGCAACATAGCTGTGTACTTATTCCTCTCTTACATGTCTTATGTATCTTACTATTACTGGTCTGACCTGCATATTATGGGCTCAGGTCCAAATCCCAAGCAGTCCAAATATGATCTACATTTACATAGCATAACATACATAAAAATACCTGGACTCGGAGTACAAGAGGGGACTATCTCTCTGCATTCTAGCCACATTGTGCACACAAAATTTTGCCACACATCATTTTGTCACTAAGATTTTCGTTTCCGTTTTAGCCCAGGATTTGCATGGTGTACACAGAATGTCCAGAAACAAATGCATAATAAGTACACTCACCAAGGAAATCGTGGGCTAAATTGGAGATGATAATGTGACAAAACGTGACAAAATGTTGTACGATGACATTTTACGTGCACAATGTGGCAACAATGCACAGAGATAGTCTCTTCATGCTCACAACATCCAGGTATTATTTTATTTATGTTACATCTAGTAAACATACAGTCATGTTTGGACTGATCAGGTTTTTAACCTGGACCTATAATATGCAGATCCGAATAGTAGTAGTAAGATATTTGTGGAGCCCACGAGGGGACTTACTGCAGTGCGATGTTGCGACATTGTGTTTATAAAATGTCATCGTACAGCATTCTGCCACTAAAATTTTCGTCTCCAATTTAGCCCAGGATTCATATGGTGGTTGTTTCTGGACACACACTAAACATTTATATGAAGTAAAATTCATGGGGGAAATTTCTGAACCCTTCTTGATCAAAACCAGGGAAAGGCAAGGTGAAGGACTATCCCCATTACTATTTTACCCAGTCTTAGACAAAGGAATGAGAGAATGGGTAAATGAGCTGAAAAACCAAGAACAATTGAAACCAATATGGCTCAGATGACCGAAAGATAACATAGAAATTTCATGCTTAGCATTCACAGACGACCTGGCCATATTTATGGACAATGAAGCAACAGCAGTTAAGCAAATAGCAGTCCTTAAAGACTGTACAGAAAAATTTGGCCTGCAAATTTCTTTCCAAAATATTGAATTCTTCTGCTCTAAATTGAACATCCAAGAACTCAACACAAAATATGACAAGATAAACAAAGTTACACACTTCAGCCAGATATCTAGGCAAAATCCTTGATCCCACAGGAGGAGAAAAGATGGCACAGAAGACTTGACTACAGAAAATGAAGAGAGTATATGGCAAGACATGCAATATCTACAACAGGAGATGCATGTACATACACATAAAGCTCAGACACTACAGCACAGTAAAAAATCAGAAACACTGTATGCAAGCAAGATACTTAACACTCCATAAAAAATGTAACATGGAAAATATATTAAAATTAAAGACTGCAAAATCATGAGAAAAATTCTAGGCCCGAAACTAACAGAAGAGGGTTACAGATTACAGTCTAGACAAACCGCAGAGGAAATGTCTAATCTAGCAGCAGACATCTGAAAAATAAGATTAAAATTTAATGGTCACGTCAACAGACTACCATTAACAAGATTTACCAACAAAATTCTGACATGTATACAATCAGTCAAATTAACACCACCATGGATCATACAAGTCAAAGTTGACATAGCGAAGGTACAAATAAATCCAACAGAAATTGAAGGTAAAATCACATACAGAAACAGAATAACGAAGTGGGTGATGTCTGAGAATGACATTCCAAAGAAACCTGGGAAAACATAGACTGAAGTAAGAAAGAGAATCCACTGAGAAAAAATTAGAGCTACTTGGAAGATTAGAAAGTATGTAAAAATGAATGTGAATAGAATGGTTTGCATGATCCTACAGGGTCTAGTTGCACATAATAATTATTATATTTATATAATATTTATAATACATACATGTGTGTATGCACAGTATATATAAATATATTAATATATAATTTCTATATCATGTATATAATATATTTAATGTATTTTTATATTTTCATTCATAAAATTTTTGGATGTAAAGCTCAACACTCGATTTCCAAAAGAAAATCAATTTTGTTTGTTATTAGATTTTTATGATACAACCTGCAACATTTAACAGTAGGAAAGAATGAGCCCTTTGTAATAAAATGTAGAATACTCTTTGCTCTATAAAATGCAGTAGTTCTTAAATTTGAATGAAGTCCAGGGAAATTTATGAATGGCCTGTGCCTGAAAACAGTGTATATAAATAGGATGATAGGTGTGTTTTGTTTGGTAGAGAGTAGCAAGTTTACATTGATGTCATGAAACATTGTGACCTGAGTTAAATGGTTGGTTAAACTAGAGAAACATGGCAATTTAAGTGTTTTTTTTTTGACCGAGCACTATCTGACCATGCAGTAACTTGGGAGCAAGAGCACAAGGCAATAAAATGCTCACTTAGTTAATCATACATTTATGTCATTGTTAGCAAAGACAGCTTTCTTTTATTTTATTTTTACCACATTATCTGTATACCATTATTTCAATGTAAACTCTTGATGTAGTGCACTGTGCACAGAATTGCACAGTAGAGACAAAAGAACTTAACATGTTTCCAGGTAATAGGTATTCCAGATGTATTGACTTGTTTGGTAAACTTGCTTGGAAACTAGTAATTTATGTTGACTGGCCTGTAATGACATTTATTTAATACTGTGTGCAGTGTTCAAGACATCTGTGAGCCGCACATTTATTCCACTATCTGTGGGAATATTCTGTGGGTTCAGTTTCGCATACATCCTAATGGTTACCAGCCGTTACACTGTTGAAAACCTACCATGGACATTGTTAAGGTATGATCATAGCTTTATTTATTTTCCATGCTGGTTATGTGTTAAATGAACTATTTTAGAAAATATTCAGGTTGAAATTTTTTCTTTTGAAGAGGCGTTCCTAAGGAATACATGTTTGCAATTTGTTAAACATTGAATTGGAAAGAAAATAGATTCTTTAAAAAAAATGTTTACAAAAATAAAATTTTGCCAGAAGAAAACATTTTCTTTGGGTACTTAAATACCGTACAAGCCTATACTCGAGTTTTCAGTCACATGCAAGTGAAAGTCGAGTGGTCTTGTTCAGGACATGGAGAATGTTGTATCATTTGGCTTCTCAGTCTTTTAGGTTACAAGCAAAAAATGTTTCTCCATGTCCTGAAAAACACTACTCTGCTTCCGAATTTCATGCGACTGAAAAGCCAATCATAGGCCCCCTGGCAATGTCTTGTTATCTGTGTGGGTAGGAATGTAGGGTGAAAGTGTTAGACATGAATTAAAGAAGAATTTAAATACCAAAAAAAGGTAAGAAAACTATATTTTTTGTTTTGTTCAGTAAATTGCTGGCCTGAGACATGGATTCCAGAACAACATTGTACATGAGTTTTTGTGTTTTTTTATAAAATTACAAGCTTGTCTGTCCAATATTTAAAGACCATGCAAATTCATGTGTGGCTGTGTGTATTCTCCCCGTCCCATGCACTCATTTTCTTCAAACCTTGCTCTCTGTGCATGACCTTTACTGCTATTCCCAGGGTGGCCAGGCGTTAGAAATTAATATTATACTGACAGCAAGACTGTTATCTTAACTGCTTTTTGGTCCATGGCTGCATATTTTGCACAATACATGAGTAACACCATTTTGGGCTGGCTGCGTTGTGGTCACGTCACAGAGAATAATGAAGTTATGACCAACTGCCAAAGACGAGAGGCTGTTTACATTCAGATTATTCAAGCTGTGTCCATTTGGTCTATACTGTTGCTGGAGGCGCTTTCCAGAAATAACTTCCTATACATGAGATTTTCCTGACCTCGTTAGTTTAGTTAAGGTTTGAGTTCCGGAAGTAGAAAGACTTGAGTGTGATCAGCGAGGTGAGAGATGTCTGACGACCGTGATGTTGGAGGTGGCTAGTGACTGCTTCCTACTGTAGTAGATTCGTCAGGAGGCGTTTGGCCAACTAAGGGAATGATAGTGCACAATGAAGTACCTTAAAACGAGGATAAGGAGGTAATGTTTTGACTGAGGAGAGGGACGAACATGTAAATAGTAGGACTGTAGAAGTGACAAACATTTTTCACAGATATATTAATCAGTGTAGGTAAATACATGTGTGTATATATAAGACAAGGCTATCTAGAAGATAGTGTACAGTTAGTGCCCAGAATGGTTATTAAATTAACGATAGGCTGACATAAAAGGAATCTAAACTATGCTATCTCACTTAAATCACAAATTTGCAGATCAACCCGAGACAGGCATAACGTGGACTGAAGAACGCATAGCATTCAATAAGAAAATGAAGATATTTTAAAAGAATAAGACAATGCAGGTATTTTAAGAGAGAAAGAAAATACAGATATATTAAGAGAATAAGAAAGTGCAGATATTTTGAAGAGAATAAGAAAGTAAAACATCTCTTAAATTAGTTCAATTGCACTCCTCGTAACAATGTAAAAATACTAAAATATTGTTTTATTTTTATTAAAATTAAGGCCTCCATCCCTTAAGTGCATTGCACGTACCTCTAAGCCCTGCTGATGTTGGAGAAAGGACAGGGAATTTCATGTTAAATGATATCAGATGTGTGACTCAGGGCCGTATCTGTAAACAGCTTTCAATGACAGCCAACTGCTCACCAATGCTTTCTCTATGGGGATAGCAGTAGGTTGTCATTTAAAAGGAGTTTATAGATACGGCCCTCAGTGTCTGCTGAACCTAAACAAACACACACACACACATTTTATATACCGGTACATAGATATACCTTACATTACTATTAAAATTCCTTATTATTCTTTATCATTGGGACTTAGATTAAATAAGATTAGAGATTATGGATGATTTGAATTGCTTGGTGGACAGGGATTTTATTATTTAATAATAAAGTTTTCTTTATTAAATCAAAAACTTAAAAATATAATTTTTAATATATTTTTTGTGGTTATTTCTGATTTGATTTATTATTTTAATGTTTATTTAATTCATATAGCTTATATAGAGTACAACAGTGAAGATGTTGTGACGGATATTAATATCTTATGAGTATTTATAAAAAAATATTTTAATTTTACAATGAAAATGTGATGTTTTGTATTAAACTATATAAATAGAAATATTAACGGATTTTAACCGCTAAAATTATTAGTTAGCAGCTATTATTTGATCATTCATTTCTTCCTTAATTGGAGTAAATAAATTCAATTTTATCATTAACAGTGATATACCTCTGTTTTGGTTTCAATTAATAAACAAGGATATATTATATCTTCTTTTAGGTCAAAACTAAATACATTAAAATGCTTCATTGTTTAAGATAAATTGAATTTTTCAATACTTTTTGAGAGCAAATCAAATGTTGTATTTAACTATTATCCTATTCAACTCAATTTAATGCACCTTGGTTCCATTCATCCTATTAGGATTATAATAAAGATAATAATGGTTGGTATACATTGATTTATATTTGATAAAGTTATTGTGGGCAGGTAAGGTAAAATTAATGCAATTTCGATATCGAAAATTAAAAAGATAATTGCAATCAAGAAAAACTTGAGTGAAAAGGGGATTCGAGCGAATGATTTGGGATCGAAACCACATTCAAAAGGTGATCTCTTTTCTCGATCTGTGATTGTTTTTTTTTAGATAAAATTATATTAATCATTATTATGATATTTGTGATTATTATTATTGTAATTATTATTATTATTGTAATTACTGTTAATGTTGAATTAATTACTTATTCTGAATGTTCAGACTTTTTAATTATAAGTTAAATGTACTTTTATACTAAATAAATTAATTTCCCCATCAATAAATTGAAATATATAAGAATAATCATACTATGTCTACAAAATGTCAATATCATGCTGCTGCTTCAAACCCTACATGGTGGTTTTTTGAGAAATGAAAGTTTAACTGTCGTAATAAACATACAATTAAAAATGTCGTGCCAATTATTACATGCAAACCATGAAATCCTGTTGCTATAAAAAATGTTGTGCCATAAACTGAATCTCTAATAGTGAAATGGGCTTCTAGGTATTCATATCCTTGGAATAATGTAATATATAATCCTATAATAATATTATAGTTGTTAATCTTTCATTTATTTCTTTAAAATTGTTATTTAATATTCTATGATGAGCTCATGTAATAGTTACTCTTGATGTTAATAGAATTACTGTATTTAATAAAGGAATTTGTATAGGGTTGAAGGGAGTAATACCTAATGGAGGTCAAATTGATCCAGTTTGAACTGTGGGGGATAGTCTTCTGTGGAAAAAGCTCAAAAAAATGAGATAAAGAGGAATACTTCTGAGACAATAAATTGGATTATACCCCAGCGTTGTCCTTTAATTACTACTTTTGTGTGTAATCCTTGATATGTCCCCTCTCATACTACATCACGTTATCATTGAATTATGACTAAAATAGTTATTATTGTTTTTATAAGTATAATATTAGTTGACCCTTGATGGAAAAATTTTACCAGACCTGTTAGGGTAAGCATTGTTGCTATAGCACCAACTAAAGGTCATGGTCTTATCTCTACTAAATGATAAGGATGATTTTGGTTATTTGACATTAGTTAAGTTCTCTTGCATATAATGTTCTTAGTACTGCAAATACATATCCTTGAATAGAAGCCGCAGCTGTTTCTAAGGTTAATAATATTATTTGAACAATATTATTATAGGTAAAATGTTAATTGATACATTTATTGTAGTATTACCAAGTAATGTTAAAATTAAGTGCCAGGCAATTATGTTAGCTGCTAATCGCACTGCTAATGTAACTGGTAGAATAATATTACTAATAGTTTCAATACATACTATAAAAGGTATTAATACTACAGGAGTACCTATAGGTACTAAATGTGAAAATATGTTTTCTGTGTTTTTAATTCACCCAAATTGTATAAATGAAAGTCATAAGGGTAGTGCTAATGGTAATGTTATTGTTAAATGTCTAGTTCTTGTGAAAGTGTGTGGAAATAATCCTAAGATATTATTGATTATAATTATTGTAAATAGTGAAATAAAGATTAATGTTGTTCCTATATTTGTATTAGGATTTAAGAAGATATTGAATTCTTTATTTAATGTTATTGATGGTTTATTTTAAATTATTGAGTATAAATTTTTTATAATTCAATATAAGGATATCATTATTATTAAGCAAATTATTGATCTTAATCAATTTATTGGTATATTAAATAATCTTGTAGATAGGTCAAAAATTGAGAACAGGTTTATCATCATTTTCAGATTTTAATTTGAATATTTTTTGTTATTAAGATATTGTTTTTTTTTTTTAATTTATTTCTTTATTAAAATAAATTTTTACAATAAAAAGTATTAGTATTACAATGAAATATATGTAAATTAGTATCCATCTTATTGGTGCTATTTGTGAAATTAGAAAATATTAATTTTATAATAATTCTAATATGACATATTAGTGTTATTTATTTAACTAATTTTCTCATCAAAAGTAGTTGCTAATTACTACAAAATGGTTTAAGAGACCAATACTTGCTTTCATTCATTTGATGATTTTAGTATTCATTTAATAAAGATGTTAATTTGTACTCTTTCTGCTACAGTGGGTATAAATCTGTGATTAGTTCTACAGATTTCTGAACACTGCCCAAACACTTATCCATTTTGATTTAATATTAATCTTGCTTGATTCAATAGTCCAGGAGTTCCATCAATGTTAACACTTATTGAGGGTAATGTTCGAGAATGAATTACATCAGTTGATGTAACGATTATTCGAATAAATGTATTGGATGGAAGGGTTATTCAATTATCAACATCTAGTAGGCGTAAATTATTTATATTTTCTTGATTAATTATGTAGGAATCAAATTCTATATCATTGAAGTCTGAATATTCATATGTTCAATATCGTTGATGCCCTTTTGCTTTAGTTGTTATTATTGGATTATTAATCTCGTCTATTAAGTATGATAATCGTAATGATGATGTAGCAATAAATAATAATGTTATTGCTGGTGTAATAGTTCAAATTAATTCAAATATTTGTCCTTCTAATAATTTTCGATTGGTATTTTTATTAAAAACTAATATAATTATTGTATATGAAACTTTGTTACAATTATTATTAAAATTAATATGATATGATCGTGGAAGAAGTTTAGTTGTTCTATTAGCGGAGAACTACTATCTTGTAAATTAATTCTTGGTCATGTTGTTATTTCTAATAAAAGGATATCTTTATTGTTATTTCTAATTAAAGGATGTCTTTGTGTATAGAGCTTAAATCTATTGCACTATTCTGCCATATTAGAATTTGATTAAAATTGGTAGTTCTGAATAAGTATGTTCTGTTGGAGGTAAGTCATGTCCCCATTCAATTGATCTTGTTATATGTGATCTAAAGATAGTTTGTCGTATTGTTGTTAAGCTTTCTCATAAAATTATAATAAATATTATTATTCTTAATGTAGAAATTAATGTCCCTATTGATGAGATAATATTTCATGATGTAAATATATCAGGATAGTATGAATATCGACGAGGTATTCCTGCTAGACCAAGGAAGTGTTGTGGAAATAATTTTAAGTTTACACCGTATAATATAGTGATAAATAGGATTTTTAATCATAGAGGGTTCATAGTTATTCCTGTAAATAATGGATATCATTGAATAAACCTAGCTATAATTGCAAATACTGCACTATTGGATAAAACATAATGAAAATGAGATACTACACAATATGTATCATGTAATGTAATATCAATTGATGGAATTTGATAATACAATTCCTGTTAATCTACCTATTGTGAATAAGAATACAAATCCTATTGACCATAAACACGATTGTCTGAATTTTAATTTAGATCCATATATTGTTGCTAGTCATCTGAAAACCTTAATTCCTGTTGGTACGGCAATAATTATGGTAGCGGAAGTAAAATAAGCTCGCGTATCTACATCTATACCTACAGTAAATATGTGGTGTGCTCAAACTACGAAACCTAATAATCCAATAGCAGCTATAGCAAAAATTATACCTAAGTTACCGAATACTTCTTTTTTACCTCTTTCGTGTGCAATAATATGAGAGATTATACCAAACCCTGGTAGAATTAATATATATACTTCTGGATGTCCAAAAAGTCAGAATAAGTGTTGATATAAAATTAGATCCCCACTCCCAGAAGGGTCAAAAAATGATATATTTATATTACGGTCAGTAAGTAATATAGTAATTGCCCCCATTAATATAGGTAGTGATAATAATAATAGGATGGCTGTAATTACTACTCATCACACAAATAATTAAATTTGTTCTACTGATATTCCAGGTGATTTTATGTTAATTGTTGTTGAAATGAAGTTTACAACACCAAAAATGGATGGAATACCTGCTATATTCAGTGAAAAATTAGTTAAATCTACTGATATACTTCTGTGACCTACTAGGCCTGCTAAAGGAGGGTAAAGTGTTCATCCCGTCCCTGATCCTGTGTCCACTATACTTCTTATAATAAGAAGTGTTAATGAAGGAGGTAATAATCATAATCTTATATTATTTATTCGTGGGAAAGCTATATCTGATGCCCCAATTATAATAGGTAATAATTTCCGAAGCCTCCAATTATAATTGGTATTACTGTGAAGAAAATTATAACGAAGACATGAGCAGTAATAATAATATTATAAATTTGCTCATTACCAATAATTGATCCTGGTCTTCCTAGTTCTATACGAATTAGTATACTTATTGATAATCCAATTATTCCTGGTCATATTCCTAGAATAAAATATAAAGTTCCAATATCTTTAAGGTTTGTTGAGGACAATCATTGTTTCATTAGTACAGTGGCTAAAACTTGTAGGCGATAAATTGTAAATTTATTAACGGATTTAAATCTCTTTACTAGGCTTTATATTCAATGTTATGATTTTAAATTGCAATTTTAGAGGTGTATTATATACTAAGGCTTAAAGATACATACTTTATTTACAACTTTGAAGGTGGTTATTATATTAGTTTATTTAACTTAAATCCTTAATATATATATTTAATATATATATATATATATATATATACACACACATATATATATATATATATATACACACACATATATATACACATATATATATATATATACATATATATACAGGGTGTTTCTTAAATAGGGGGACAAACTCCTCACAGAAAACTATGACGGAAATATATTTTGCACTTTTTACCTAAACGCAATATTAAGGGAGTAACGGGTCTCTGAACACAGAATTTTAAAACAGTATTTTCCCAAAATATCGGAAACTAATTGACATAAAACTACAATATTTTCAGCACTGCTTAATGCTATTGGGATCTGCAAACCAACAGCGAATGTTGGTTGATACCTTCCGCCGTTATGAAAATAGCAGGAGTGGCTACCCTCCAATTGCATATAACTTTTTTACCGTCCGGATTTTCGAACATCTGAAGATGGTTTATTGAGTAATGTTACTTGTCTAACAAAAAAGGTCCTCTTGTTGCAATAGTCTAGGACTCATAGTTATCTTTCAAATCACAAATGAAGCTACAGTGACAGAGTTCCCGAAACAATGGTATCGTGAGTTAGAAACATGTAGGTAACGTTGAATGTGCACCATCAACAATTCAAGGAACAGAACAAAATAAACACATGAACGCACTGTTGCCTATGCTGTATGCTGTGTATCTTAGGTGCAAAACACAGGACTTAGGAGCATTCTTAAATGAAGATATGCAAAAAAGAAGGTGGGTTTGGATGGAAACCCATCACACGAAAAGGGATAGGTAGAAACTTCACTGAAATCTTTCAAACGCAAATATCCAAATGTTGTGTTTTATTCCACAAAATGAATTTTACAGTACAAGCTTATCAGAAAGCCATCTTGTTTTTTTGTACATGACACCTTATTCGAGAAAGGAAAATTAATGTGTTTTTGTTCAAAAAGTTCTGATGCTGTAGATACCAACAAGTATCATTTACTAGTAAAGGGAATTAATTGTAGGGATAAAACTTCAGGCATTAATTTTTGTTTGTCATGTTTGGCATAATTCCCGATCCGCAAAGAACCTAACAAAATTATGCACTTCTTTGTTTTCTAATGTACGAATGAGGTGTCGTAATTTTGTATAATATGTAATTTTCATATGGTTTGTGTAATTTTGGAAAATTAAAGGTTGCAAAACCTATGTTGCTTAATGTACTGGTAGTCCATAAGCATTGATGTATGTGGCAATCGATAAGAAGCACATAAAAATTACAGTACAAGACTTCTTTTTACTTGTTCTGCCCTCATGGGGGTAGCTCGTAAAGATTAGCACCTAATGTAAGGTATTACATCAGTAAGGTTACATGTTTATTCCTTGGGCATTTCTGTGACAAACGGCACAGTCATCAATACTTGTTACAATGCTGCTAAGTGATGTAGGCAAACATTACATGAAATGTTCAAAATGATCACCCCGTGAATCTGCGCATACACAAACACGTCTCATCATGAATCTGCGAACACGTCCAAAATGCTTGGTTGACCACGAACCGTTTCACATGCTTTAAAATTTGAAAACAAACGTGCATAACTTTGTTAGGTATTTCTTTGCGGATTGGAAAGTGTGCCATACATGGAAAACAAAAATTAATGCGTGAAGTTTTCACATTTCAGTTAATACTCTGTACTAGTAAGTTATACTTGTTGGTGTCTACAGAATCAGAACTTTTTTAAACAAAAAAATCACATTAATTTTTCTTTCTTGAATAAAGTGTAATGTACAAAAATACGAGATGGCTTTCTGGTAAACTTGTACTGTAAAATTAATTTTGTGGAATAAAACACAACATTAGGATATTTGCGTTTTAAAGGATTCAGTGAAGTTTCTACCTATCCCTTTTCGTGTGATGGGTTTCCATCCAAATCGACCTTTTTTGCATATCGTCATTTAAGAATGCTCCTAAGTCCTGTGTTTTGCACCTAAGATACACAGCATACAGCATAGGTAACAGTGCGTTCATGTGTTTATTTTGTTGTGTTCCTTGAATTGTTGATGGTGCACATTCAATGTTACCTACATGTTTCTAACTCACAATGATATTGTTTCGGGAACTCTATCGCTGTAGCTTCATTTTTGAAAGAAAACTATGAATCCTATACTATTGCAACAAGAGGACCTTTTTTGACTAGATTCATTTTCTTGGACATACTCCATTGCAATGGAGTATGTCCAAGAAAATGAACCTAGTCATGAACTCCAATTGCACAGTTTTTTCAAAGATCAGGACCTTTTTTGTTAGACAGGTAACATTACTCAATAATCCATCTTCAGATGTTCGAAAATCCGGACAGTAAAAAAAGTTATACGCAATTAGAGGGTAGGCACCCCTGCTATTTTCATAAGCACGGAAGGTTTCAACCTGCATTTTCTGTTGGTTTGCAGATCCCAATAGCATTAAGCAATGCTGAAAATATTTTATTTTTATGTCAATTAGTTTCTGATATTTTGGGTAATACTGTTTTAAAATTCGATGTTCAGAGGCTCATTACTCCTTTAACATTGCGTTTTGGTGAAAAGTGCAAAATATGTTTCCGTCATAGTTTTTTGTGAGGAACACGTATGCGGAGTTTGTCCCCCTATTTGAGAAACACCCTGTGTGTC
>PNEQ01121195.1:49292-74127 GCA_003012365.1 Medauroidea extradentata
TATATATATATATATATATATATATATATATATATATATATATATATATATATATATACACACACACACACACACACACACACGCACACGCACGTGCGTGCACGCACGCAAAACCACTGACTTTTTTTTTTGTTATTTTTAGTTCAGCCCACTTTACTATAGGATCATTTAGGAAGATATTTAAAGTACCCTGAAAATAGTGAGCAAGTAAGTATATTGTATTTTCACTTGGAAAAGCACATAATCTTTGTGTATTTATTTTATCCACACTTCAATTTCTGTACCAATATTTTCCTCATCTCAATGCAGAAAGTGGTTATGTCCGAAAGTGATATTGTGAAAGGTGACGGTGTCGTACCAAATATAATTTATACTTCTCGCTATGTCACGGTGGTAGGCAGCGCTGTTAAGAACTTACCTTCTACATGTATGTGTTAAGTTTTCCTTCATTAATTAATGTAATTCAGAAACATAATATGATTCAAGACTGATATTGGAAGCTAGCATTTATATTCTAAGGCTTCAAATACTACATGTTGTATGTAAAAGCTGCTTTTGTACTGTTCAAGTCTGGTTTGAATTGTACTTTGTTCTCTATACCAGGTTGCAGCATGCGCAGGATCCTCACCACCATAGTGACTTGGATGGTGTGACTTTGTCTGAAATGGTAAGCCTGGGATCTCATGGCCATGATGAAGAGTTCCACAAAGGTACATTTGCTATTTGTGTCTCTTGCAATTGGTTTTTTTTATGCACGTTCATGTGTATGTTTTCCTTGCAAAATATTTTGCTCGTTTTGTTAGTATACTGTGAAATAAAAAAAATTTCACTAATATTAGAGTTCCATGTATCTTTGTCGGTGACTTTGACTTAATGTTGTCTAATTTATGATGTTAGTAAAAATATGCTTTCAATAATTTTTAGCTTTTAACCTATTTTGAAATGTTGTGCAAGCTTCGTTGTTGCATACCTTGGTTCAGTGCAAAAAAGTAAAAAATTCAGTCAATTAAGCATAATAATAAATTTGGGTTTAAGTAGTTATACCATAGGTGAAATGTCAAGTTTGTTAATTTTCATGAACAGGAAACATTTGGTATGCATGTACATATTACATAGATAGATAGCAACAATTGTATTATGTTGTCTACAAATTGCTAGTCTCTGTTGTTCATTTAAACTTGCAGTTGTGGCACTACATCTGTTTGTACCTTATGAATGTAGTAAAATTTTTTGCTTTTCCATGTAAAATTTTGGTAGCTTAAAGTAAACTGTTGCAGCATTTATTGTGGTATGGTTGTGTAGGCGAGGACATAGTAGCGAAACAGTTGGCAGAGAAAGTACGCGTGCTGTGCTGGGTGATGACATCACCCTCGAACCACGAGACGAAGGCCCGCCACGTGAAGGCTACCTGGGGTCGCAGGTGCAACATACTGCTCTTTATGAGCACCGCTAATGGTGAGGCTGCGAGACATTAACTTTCTTTATTTTTACGTAAAAGTAAAAGATTTAAAATTGTTTAGAAGCCAATGAATTATAGATTTGTCAGTATTTATGCCTGTGAAAGAACACAGGTGTTTCAGCTCTGAGTTATTCCTGTTTATAACATGTGAATTCACCAGTTAGTTTTGTCTGCTAACGTACATGTATGTCAACAAACATGTTAAAATCATCTTCTTTATAATGCACTTTACATTATTTTCTCAGTGGATTAGTTCACTTCTTTCTTGTGCATTTAGGTTCTTTAGCAGCTTTTGTATTATGTGGTTACCAAAATGTCAGTAATTAAAAATTTGCTGCTAACAATTGTGAAACTGAAACTTGTTCGTAAAAAACTATTGTGGGGTAAACTTATGACCATTTTATTTTATCTGGAGCAAATGTAAATAATATGATGTTCAGTTTCTATTATATTATGTTGTAACTGACTTTCATTGTAATTTTTTAATGGGCTGGGAAATAAGGCATGCAGACACAGAATTGTAAATGCATAGAAATTCATACTGTGTGAGATTTTAATGAGCTCAATAGTTGCAGACAATCAGTAATTTGTAAAATCAAAGACTATGCAAAACAGTGATTTTTTTGTTTTCTTTCTGCAAAAATAGTAGATAGTATTCTGTATGTTTATTGTTAGCCTTTACATATAGAGTAACTCAGTAAAGTTCTTAGTGTGTCAAACATTAATTTCTGTTTTAATTTATGTACATATGCATGAACAGTCAGGGTGCTTAGTTTAGTTATTGATCTAATCTAATCTGTACAGCATATTTTTTTGGTAATGGGAATTCTATTTCAGGTGTGTAATGTGTTTGTAACAGAAAACCACCTTGACATTTGTTTGGTATTGATCATTTTTTTTCTCTGCATACACACACAATTAAAATAGAACAATAATGTATATGTAGTGATATTGTGATTTAGGTATCCATTTAAGTTACAATATGTGTACCTACTGAGCTGCAGGCAAGTTATTTGCACAAGAGTCTGTTTCATCCAGGTGCTTTGTTCTTATATGACTGAATTATCATGTTACACAAAGCTCAGTTTTAGAAAATAAAGTGGCATAAACAGACACGACAAAGTTGTTTAGAATAAGGAACAATAGGCACATGCAAGAAAGGCTTGACAATGGTGTATCACGTCGGTCATTCAAGTATACATTCATACTTTAATTCCTGATTAAGTGACAGCTCCTAGGTAGCAGTTGAAGTATTGAACTTGTGCTCTGTTGAATTATAAATGATCATTGTTCAAACTAATAAATTTTTACTGTAGTTAATATACTGCGTACACATGGACACAAGAGTTCTAGAAAACCTTTTGTTACTTAATCTCAATTTTTGTGCAATATTTACATTTTGTAACATCATTGATAAATTTTTTGTAGTATTTTATCCACATCGGATTATAAGAAATTCTTACATGATGTGATTTGCAGTTCAGAGAAGGGAACAATTGATTTCTGTACATTCTTAAGAAAATGCTTGTACATTTTGTAATATAGGTATTATTGAAAGGGAAAGTTGAAGTAGTGCTGGATTCACAGTAGTGAATTCTTGTTATTACAAACTGTAATTTTAATGCTTTGTGACTTAAAAAAATTTTTTTACATGTTATTTGTTCCTTGCCACTTTATTATAATCTTTTGTATATGCCTTTTTACATTTTTGCTTCTTATTTTTATGTTTACTTGCAATTTTATATTCTTACTCATATTCCACATGTAATAATACATTACATGTTGAAATAAAATGCCATTGATTTTCTTATTAATAAATAGGACGATTGTGCAAAATATAAATATTACTCCGTTTACTACCAATCCATCAGTACTGCCAACGTTATAATACAAAAATTGTAATTTCTCAGGCATGTCACCCCTGAATGACTTTTTCATGCCGTTCTCCTTTCTTGCTGCAGATAGTTCACTTCCAGCAATAGCTCTTCCTGTGAAGGAAGGCAGGGACTACTTGTGGGCAAAGACAAAAGAAGCATACAGATATGTGTACGAACACTACTTGGACCAAGCTGATTGGTTTATGAAGGCAGATGATGACACGTGAGTAGTTCAGTTTTGTAACTGGAAATTTTACACTTTTTGTTTTGTGGTGGCTTATGTTTAGTGTTTGGAAATGTATAAAACTAAAACATCAAGCTGTATTAAAACTAGAATAACTTGCAGCTAGAAAATAATTTCAGGCAGAAGGAACCACTTCCTACAAAGGGCTGGTCTGCCGGTGGATTAAAATATTTTTGCAGATGCATATTGTAAGGTAACCGACCTTACTAAACCTATAAAACGGTTTAACCACCAGCTAAAATGCCGGCCTAGACACGGGGCCTCCAATTTGTTAAAGTTTTATTTATTTATCTTTTTTCTCAGCAACTAACTGCTTTGTTGCTTTAAATATTAGTTAGTGTAGGTTGTTTTGCCTGGTCAAACCAAACAATGTGCCTGGTTTGCTTTTTCAAAGGTGTCACTTTGCCTTGCCAAGAGTAAGAATCTAATGATATTTTATAGCATATTTATGTTATACTTCTTGTTTGTGTTAGAAAGGAATCATTAGTGAGTGAGCTTTAGTCCTGTGTGACTACTGAATCCTATCCCAAAGAGGGATGACTGAAATAAATATTATTTGATGTTTGAAACTGTGTAGTTTAACATGTGTGTAAAACTAAAATAATCTGAATTTTTTGTGTATTATCTAAATTTAGATCACGTAATGGCATCTCTCCCGGCAGATCTTGATATTTTTGTACCTATTTTCTCTTCTCCGTGTTGCAGGTCAGTTAGGTTTGATTTAAAATGAAGAGGGAAATTAATATCAAGTTTTAGTTTGTCACCTCATAGTTTCAAAATACATAATTTGATAAATGTATTTTGTTTTAAGTGAGTTCCCGGTAGCCGATGGTTAGAGGTCGGCCCTGTGGCAGTTTTGGATGGCAGGCAATTTCACTGCGCTCGCCCCAGTCTGTAGTCGCTCTTCAAGGTGGTAAGGTGTGCTGGAATGAAGGCCCGTGAACAGACAATGGTGTGGGTGCCACTATTGTCGACCTAAAAATGTGAGATGTATTGTGATGTAGCTGAAAATTAATAGTTTTGATTTGGTTGTTAATTGCTAGCTACTCTGTGGACCACCACATTCATCTTGCTATGGATGTTTTTCTTTGTTTTGGTGAATGCGAATTGTGATTGCGTCTCTCGTTTTCCAAATATTCATTTTGTTTCGAATATCGGCCAGTGGGAATTCTGTTAAAGCTCTTTTTTTTCTTTCGTGCCTTATATTTTTTCTTTTGCCACCACTTGGTAACAACCTGAACTGCTTTAAACTTTGAAAAACTGTATGAGAGTAGTTTTGCTATGGGAGGCAATTAAAAAGAATTGCTTTACCAGAGACTTGTGCGATCATTGTTGCGTGCTCCATGCTTTAGGATCCATGAGAGACCTGTCTTCGTTCTCTGTATGCGCAGTGCTGTGGACAGATGTTATTTTATGACAGTTTGTTTGTGGTACAGTATTTTGGCAGGGTCTAAATCAAGTGTGCCACCACAATATTAATCAACTTACCAATGCGAGAACTCTAGGGATTTTAAAATAAACCTACTTTTGTGTAACAAATTAATATTAGGACAGAAATATTTGTACTAAATATCGTAATAGGTTTTAGCCCCACAGTCGCCTCTGTCTTAGCATTGAACCTTTAACACATTTTCTGTGTTCATGATTTCTGTGTCATCATTGGCACAACTGGCAGTAGTCACAAAATTTTCTCTATTATTATTTTAAGTTTCGTCTTCCCGAAGTGTAAATCATGGAATGTCTACATTTTGTATCTCATCTGCAACTCTTTCTTGAACCAATTCTGTCATTGTTTCTATTTTCTCATTTTGTAGTTGAGGATACTGCACCAACACTTTCTTACTCTCCTTCCTTTTTTAACACTTTTTATTTACATTTTACACATACTTATGTGGTCCCACTTGTCTTTTACACTTTACTGTTTTTTACAACAGTTTTTATAGATCTCTTGAAAAGTGTAAGAAAAGGGTTCCACTGTACAGTGGAACCTCATTAATGCAAAGTTCTCATTAATACAAAGCGATTTTTATTCCCCTTGGAATGGGACAAGAAATGAAGTAATTACTTTAATGTTTAATAAAAATCTGGTTTATACATTAAACTATGCAATATCAAGTTCTCAAGTAAAAGGAAGTCATTGTGGTGAAAAGACAATTTGATTTGTGGGGATAAACAGAATGATCAACATTTTTTAACCTTTTTAAGGTCTTAGTGAACACCTGTTAATACAAACCTCATTTTTACAAATAGCCAAAATTTTGGTCCCTTCAGGTTTGTATTAAAGAGGTTTGACATATATAGGATTTTTTTTGTGTACATAACTTAATAGCAATGCATTTATCAGTAACGTCTTCTCTTGTTTTTAAGTACACACTAAATATTTTTGAGACATGCCCCTTTAACCTTTTCTTTAAATTATACAATCACAGCAGAAAGAAAAACACCTAAATACAGAATTTCTTCTACTAAAAATTTAATGCAATATCATTACTTTGTATTTTCATTGGCTAATGTCGAGACATTTCCTTACATGTACGTATCTGCTTTCTTTCCCACACTGACAGTGCTTGAACGTGGGTTTCTGATTTTTTTTTGTTTTGGGAACCCTTGGCCAGAGTCTAGGGTATTCTTTCCATATCTAAAAAAGTGTTCTGACTAATCGGTTTCTTTCGCTCCAAGGCAATTGAAACTTATACAAGCGTAGCAAAGTGGAGTATCTTTTTATTTACACAAAATTGTAACCACTCAAACTGTTTATACCATCCTGTTCAAAATGAATTTGTGTTGCTTTGTTTCTGATATTCTTTTAAGCAAATAATAGTGAATTAGTTAAAATTTCTGATTGAACCCAAAACTTTCTAATTATAGCCTATGTATGACTTGTGTAAGGCAATGTTTAGTCCTGAAGGTTCACAAACTTCTAATTCCTCTTCCAAATGACCGTTCTTCCGTTCGGGTACAACTAATAGTACACCCAAAAAAATTATTCTTTGTTTACACCATTTCGTGACAGCAAACACTAACCACATGTTACGATGCATAACAAAACTCATTACTACACGTTCAAATTCTGCTAACATTCTTTTGTCAACGTAGGTTTAGTGACTGCTTACCAAGTCTGGGTGGATGGATAGTCAGACTGTAATAGTACTAGAACAGGAATAAGTGAAGGTTAATGTAAGACAATAAGGTTGACATGTAGGATGGATAAAACGAGACATGGTAAAACTCAATTGATTACACTGAATAAAAGTTTTGAAGGGATAGGATTTAGTTGACCTGTTTTGCCAGCTAGACGTTTTGCACCGCTGCTGTGTGATGTGCTGGCAGTACCTACTTCTAATTACTCAACACTATTTGTGTATTTGCCCATTTGCTATCACTAGGGACTGGAAAATTTTGGTAATTCAATTACCTGCAGGCTAGAATCCATTGTAATATGCATACTCAAGCCACAACTATTCATCAACTAGATGCTACTCAGTGGAACGGTAGACAATGAACGAATAAACAGGGCTTGAGTAGTCGTAGTACAATGGATTGTAGCCTACATGTCATTGAATTCGCGGAAGTTTCCAGTCCCTAGCTATCACCATTGTGTTATTTGTAAATCAACTGCGCTCTTCGTCTCCACCTGCTGGTGGCTTAAATTGTTCTCTGACTGACTCTCGGTGTGTTCTCTGTGATTACACAATCGCAGTGACACTCGCAGCAGTGTGTTGAAGAAATCAGTGAAAACAATGTAGGATATTGAATCTTGCTTAGCAACGCTTTTATCTATGCACATTTAATGTCCAAACAGATGGATTGCCATTTACATTTTTGTTTTTTACCTTTTAAATTTTCAATTATAAATAATGTTTCGTACCAAATTTGTTCTTCGTTTATTGCATTCTGGTAAGAAGTTACGGCATGTTTAAAATATTCTAGTTTTCTGATGGTAGGAGTCGGTATAGGTTTGGTTAGGATTCATCCACCTTACTGCAATGGGTTGGGTAAAAAATAACATAGGTCAGACTATGCTCAACTTGAATCCCCTCTGGCTACGGGCATGGATAAGTGTTGTTTTGGAGTTTCATCACACTGTTGTGGAGACATCAAAGAAGGTGAATCCCATTCTAGAGCTGCCGGCTCTTAAACTAAAATTAGTTGTCAACCGATTATCATCTGTGCGACTTCCTTACGGTGTAAGAACGTTATAAATTGGGCCAAGTCTTGCTGCAGTTTATACCAAAATAGTTTGACGTATGCAGTGGTTTTTATGCTTATGGAAACATAATGATGGTTATCAAAGAACTGTACCAAAAGACTCTACTGCCCCATCCATTTAAAGTTTTTGATAGTATCCCGCAGCATGCGTTGTGCATTAAATGGCTTACTCTTCCGTTCTGTAAAACTTTTAGGAAAGTAAAATTGCTGTAAACTTAGTGAATCTGATTATTACATACTTTTACAGCTGAAGTGCACTACTTATGTATGTAGCACATGTTGCTAGCATAATAGTAATATACAAAGAGCCTCCATTTCATGGTTGAGTTGTGAGATAGGGGAAGGTGTTAGAAAACCAAGTTCTTGGTTAAAGTTACTACATATTAGGGTTTTCCAGTTTATGATGCGTTATTTAGTTCTTACTGATAAAAAATTTAAAATTAGAGTTCTGTACCATGGGTTATGACAAGAATAGCTCTTTTGATACTAACAGACTTTGTGGAACTTAGTAGGTTAACTGAACAATGTTCAATTAGATTTAACTAATGTGGATTTGTGATTAGTAAACAAATTTTTATAAGCAATTTATGGCTTATAATATAGTTAGAAATTTAGTGAAATGCATGAATGTTGCAGGTATGTTGTAGTGGAAAACCTAAGGTACATGTTGTCATCATACAGCCATGATCAACCTTTGTACTTTGGCTGTCGTTTCAAACCATATGTGAAGCAGGGTTATATGAGTGGAGGTGCTGGCTACGTACTAAGCAGAAAGGCGGTTAAGTTGTTTATTCAAGATGGAGTCCACTCAAACCGCTGTAGGCAGGACCATGGAGGAGCTGAAGATGTTGAAATTGGTTAGTATCATTAGAGTAGACAATACACTCTATCACACTGTTTTCATGTGTCTGCCCACCTACCAATGACTATATTGCACTTGAGGTAATTCAGTGTTGTATGGTTCACTCAAGTTCTAGATTTATGTCCTTTGCCTTGATCTACTTTGTTTCAGAATAATTTCACTCGAGATAATGTACCAGTGATTCAGTTACAGTTATAGCTGATTCTGAATAATGTCATTTACCATCAACATATTTATGATTTTTATTTCTAGTATCTCTTCAGTTTAACAGTTTCAGTTTGTTACTGATGTATTTCTTGTAACCTAAGTGCATTGGTTGTTATGATATTGTATTGACATGTTTCGCCCCAATCACGAAGTGCTTAAGAGTACCCAAAAACAAGGAATGAAGCAGGGGCTAGCTGGTTGAAGTGGTAGAGCTGAGGCTTCGTGGTGTCCCTGTTGGGGCAAAGGGGAGCTACGCCTCCAGGACAGTGATGTACCGGAGTGAGGCCACGTGCCAATCTCCGTCCTCTGAGGCGATAAGCGGGGTATCAGGTTTATTTTCTTAAATGATTGGATAGGCTGTGTGGTCACTCAACCTATGTTAGAAGAGTTGCCACAGGAGCTGCTGTTTCCTTTCCGAGATGGACCTCTTTGGCTTAGGAAATAAGTTCATGGATGAGCCATTGCAACAGCACAGGGCATGGATGTGTCTTCATGGGGCTCAGGAGGGGCATCTGCTGGCGGTGGAGGTCTCTCAGAATTTGGGAGAACCAGATCTTCCCTCCTTGATGAGCTTGTGGTTCTGCCTGAGTTTGTGCCTGAAGGGCCTTGTATTGGTCGCACAGGTCTATTAACGTGAGCTCGGGCCCTGGAAGTTTGTGCAGTGTGGGGATGACTTCGAGAGGCGGCCGATATTCTGCTGGTAGTTATTGCTGATGTTCAGTGGCAGATTGCAACTTCCTCCCTTCATTTATTTCTCATTCTTCTTGTGTGATATGGATTTTAAGAACACTTTGCGACATTTAGAAAGAAGATGGTACTTTAAATCACTTTATATAGATGTATTAACACGTTAGTCATGGAGTATTTAAATGTACGCTGTACAATTTCACTTAGAGGTTACTCTTGTTACTACAGTATTTCTACTTACTGACACGTGGTCCTTTTAATGTCGGGAGCCTCGTTTACTGAGTTAGCTAGTTTCCGCCTCCGGCGTAAGTACCGGTACATATTGATTATCTGTAGGCTGTAGTGTGCCTTCCCATATATAGCTCTGGTCTAGGGTATTTCGGGTTCCCACCTTACTCTAAGGCGCAGAACAGCTGGTGGGTACGAGGATTTAGGTGTGCCTCACGGCCCACAACCCATAGGTTTAGGAGCGACGGTTTAGATGTGCCTGGCCAACTCGCACCCCCAAATTGGATAGGTAGGTGTAAAGTCTGGTAGAGAGGTAGGAAGGTTTAGGTGTACCTGGTTGGCCCACAACCCTTGGTGGAGAGAGGAAGGGGAGTGCCTAGTGAGCTCTGTGGCAGCCGAGCCCTAGAACACTCTGATTTGCATGGCTCCTCACCCTCCTTATATATCTGTCCAAGGAGGTGTAAGTCCTGTTAAGTGGGTGGCTAGAAAATGGCCGACGGCAGTGTTGAGCTTGTGTTGTTGCAGGGGTACCACTCGTGAAAACACATATTTCTCCCATAAGAAAATTTCCATACCTGTATTTACAGTGTCTTGCAGTGAAACATTAATATTAAAGGAAAATACGCAGATACAGAAATACTACACAAGGTTTCAGGTGATTATGCATATATGCAATAATTTTCACTGGCTCGCAAATAGTCCGTGCACGTGATTGGCACTTTGTTTACACAATATGGCTGTGCTTGCAAACAGTCGTTTGGCCGTGGCTACAAAGTTTGTTACGTGGAAAATAAATAAGGAAAACAGCATGAATATACAATAAATAATATTTAGGCACATGATAATATATACTGTACATATCTGAACATGTGAGTACTAGCAAGGCTTTGAGGTTAAGTTTATCTTGTGGTGAGAAACTGCAACACTGATTAACATATTTTTTTACTTGCTGCTCACTGCACATTACCAGTTGTATCTCCCGGGTGCCGCCTACCTGCGCGAGAGAGGCTCAAAAGTGACGGAGCAGTAAGGTTGACCTTAAAACGCACATCAAATGCCACGTCTCCTCAATGAGCTTAGTGCTGAACTATTGTGCAAGCTTCCCGCCGAACGGTTTTACTATGGGACATAAAGCAGTAACCATATAATTTTATTGGTGGAAAGTTTGCAACTAAAATTCAGTGCAGGTCGCAAACTGAGTTTCACATATATGAAGTTCCGACTTCGTTTGAAGTTTGTTTTCTTTTCGTACGTTGGCAAGATGGGCAAATGTGAAATATTTTCATAGAATAAACCTATTTGCAAACACATTGCTACACATTTGAAGCATAGGGTATACGACTGCCTTAAGGGGTATTAGGTCCCGTCATCTTGTAGCAGGTTTCCGATACTAACACATCTGTTGTGTGTTTTTAGAGAATCATATCTCTTCGTAGCTGAAATAGTTCTGCAGATTCACAAAGGAGAGCAGCACACTCGCATACTTGATCACATGGTGTTAGCATACTCCTCACATCCCTCCCCATATCTTTTTCCTTGTTACACTTTCCTGACTCACACTCCTCCCACAGGGTGGTTACCAGTCTCTTTCCATCACACCATTCCTCTCGTAGGCTGTAGCATTGTTGCCAAACTAGGCAGTTCACGTACTCTGCATTGTCCCTCCTACACTTCATGTACGCTACAGTAACACAGTGGCAAACAAGTCCTAACTTACGACGTTACTGCGGTTAGTATGTGTGTCAACTTGATATCTGCCTCGTATTATTTACATGCTTACGGACGAAAAATGCATACCCGCCGGGGACTCAGAGCTGGCACGCGGACAGTAGCCAAGTAACATTCAGTGTTAAAGATTTTGGTAGTATAATATGCCGTTTCTAGATTGTGTAAGTGTTCAGCAAAAATGTTCAAGTGGCGCCAAGATGTTACGAAGGGACTATAATGTACCAAACGATCCAGAATTATTGAACTGCTTAAGAATGTAAACAGAAGTAAGCAAACATTACAACTTCCATAAGTGGATGACAATAGTACATCAGTAACGGAAGCTATAATAATAGTTAAAATATTTTGTTAAATAATTTTTTAGAGATGGTATTTCAAATTAACTTAACGTTCCTATTTTTTGTTACTATAGAATTAAACTCGGTGGTTACAGGATCTTTTGTCATACGAGTGGGAAACTTATGTATACTGGGATGCTGGCTTGGGACGGTTCCTTCTGCCAGTTTCTGTCATTGTGTCAAAGTTGTGTGACGCCATCTCTAATGACCTCGATGTCGACGAGACGTTAAGCCTTATATAAACTGGGTTCAGTCCCGGTGGGATTGCGTGGAATTTTCACTGCTGGGAATTCATAAACCCGTTTGAAGGGCACATATATAAGCATTACCCCTTCCCAAGCATCAAAACATTTGAAATAATGCAAATTTTGAAACATAGATCACATCCCATTAGATTTATGTGACTTCTGATTAATTGGTTTTCTCCTTCAGTACTGTATATGGCATGCACTTATTGAGTCGTATGGAATTTTAAATTAACAATTTTTTTTTAGCTAAGAAAATGGAAGCACAGAACAACGTGTGTACATATACCTACATACATTCGTATACATCTGAAATGTTGATTTGGGGACTACTTACAATGCGGAGTGAATATTTGAAAGTCAATTTATGGCAAAATGTATTGAGAAGCACATTTTAATTAAATATTTTCATGCTGGTGACGATTGGCACAGTGGCCAGAGCTTTTGTCTCCCACCAGGGTGATCCGTTTTCGACCCCCGGCAGGGTTGGTCCCCAATTTTTTGCATGTGTG
Source organism: Medauroidea extradentata (assembly GCA_003012365.1). NCBI lineage: Eukaryota > Metazoa > Arthropoda > Insecta > Phasmatodea > Phasmatidae > Medauroidea > Medauroidea extradentata. The sequence continues at coordinate 61,889 of PNEQ01121195.1, forward strand.
AAATGTGGCAGGCATTTCCGTTGTCCAGAAAGATTTTTGTTTTTTGGGAAACTCCCACTCCCCTGTCACTTCACGTTTCGTCGCTGTTACAGTTGTGGGCTTCATTTCATGTAATCTATCAGGGTTCAGTATACAGACGCCTATGAGTCCCCAGTTTAGGTGTCAAGGGTGTGATGTTCTGCTATCAAATACCGTTTCCACGCAATATTTTAAAGGAACTGAGCACGATTGTCTTTGATTTTCAATATTTTCCACGTAACAAGTTTTCGAGAAGGCTAATTACCCACTTTTGTGACCTTTTGAACCCTAAATATTATTATCTTACTCATTTTACAGTGTTAGATAGTCAATTACCTTATTATTGTGTGAAATTTGCTGGGATATATTAAATATTATGCTATTTATTATTTTCAAGCAAATATCAGACAATATTTCTTATCTAGCTGTACAATGCAAAAATTATATAAAGTAATGTAAAAAAAAAATGTGATACGCCTTTTTGAAAGCTTGTACAGGGAAAATGCTGTAAATCGAAGTCTGCCGTCTGCCGTCGCCCTTACATATTTATTTTGAATTATTTATGAGTGAACTCTAATGAATAAATTCTAGCACTTTATCTAATTTTGTCGATGAAGGCTTAAAAAAGCATTTACATAAAAATTAAACGTTGACTAGATGGGAGTGTGACGCGCGTAGAAAATCGTTCATTCTGCAAAAATGAAATATGCTGTGTTATTGTGCAATTCTACAGCTTAAATATTCTTTTTATTTGGGCTAGATTGTTGTTATGAGACACTCATTAATTCCCTGGTTATTAAATTATAAACACAGTGTCTTTGTTTATGATCATTGGTATTTGCAATTCAATTCTATGATGTCGGCCATTCTATTCATGGAATATGGGGCTCTTATAAGAAAAAATATTTTTTTTTGTCTTTTAAACATAACTAAATTAAGTTTGTTGACCTGAATTTAACCTTACCAGCTTTGTTCTGTGTTCATAATGATAAATCACAAGTTTTACAGAAAATCAAGAAACAAATAGATGGTAAGTCTGTTGTAATTAACTTCGTAAAGGATATTCAGTTTTTTAACTATTCAACGATATACTTGAGAGTGACTTAAAAGAATGCAAAAATCTGAGTGAAACTGAAAGTCTGTTACACCGTACAATTATTTTTTTGTGAAATTGTGTAGAGTAAGAAATAAATTTTGTTATATTTATGCCAAATACTACTTCTACATATTGTGGTGTCAGTGAGTTGTAATTGGTTAGAAAAAAAACAGTATTATTGGTACTTTTATACTAAATTCACATTTATTTCGCATTGGTGATTCGACCACAGATGTTTTGGAAACTTCACGGATGGCTTAACCCACAGTAAGTGAAAATATTGTTGCCATAAATTTTTTTAATAAAATTTTTTATAATATTTTTTGTTTGCATTTGCAGGCAATTCACAGCTCAGATATTGTAGTACGGAATACTTTTGCATCACATTCCTAGGTCGTTGAGTAGCTAGTTCGCGTCCTGGTTTCAACTACGCAGCCAGTATATTGTCACTCAGTCCTCCTCCCGCCTCATGACATTTGGCCAGCAACAATTTTCGTATATAATGTGTGTATCACTATCATACTTTCATTAACGAGTAAACTTTGAGTACAAAGCTTGAAGTCAGGAAATAAAATGTCATACTGTTTATATGTTTTAAATATAAATTTAATTAAATAGTTCAGTATTTCATACCACTACAATTGGTGCTGCCTACAGTTTAAATTTAAATGCATGATATATCAATATCAGTTCACATTGTTTCAGAAATTGTAACAAGTTTTCAGATTACGTAAACTTATTTCCTCACATTTGTATGTCACCAATGTTTCAAAACGGCTATACATTTTTTTAATGTGACAATTGTTTTGATTGGTTGACTTGATTCGCCAACTTTTTTTTTTGTTATAGTTAAATTCAAGGAAAACATTATCATACGACCTACATGCATTTAAATTAAAATTAATTTTTTGTACTGGATACTAGAGTTTATTGTGTTTACACCGGGTGTTCTTAATTTTATTACCATATTTTTGCGCATATAATGCGACCTCGCATATAGTGCGAATGGCAATTTTGAACCACTCAAATCGGAAAATTATATTGCATGGCCGTATAATGCGATACACTGAATGCTGTGCGCCGAGGCTCGGGACGTGCGGGTAGGACAGGTAGTGTGGCAGCCGGTGGCACGAAAGAAGATCTGGAGCAGAGCATGCGAGCAAACGATGGGGAAGGGGAGGTGGAAAGCAGCGGAGGGAGGGAATGATGCAGACCAGTAATGGTAAACAAGAGGATGGGAAGCGAGTCTAGAGAAGGAGGGGTCGGATGGAATGCAGACACTGTGACGACAGTGTTGTTGCCACCGTTGCCAGACCTACGCTATGCTAGTAGCCTACGTCTGCTAGTACTTAGCTGGCGTCAGGACTGGCTTTGCATGTATTGCACCTACGTTATGTCAATGTGGTTATAATAGAAGCACCACTGGAACGATTTCAACAACATATTATATACGTTCACGCTATTGTTACCTGTCAACAGAACACAATAAAATTTCAAAATAATATTGTTTTTTGAAAAACCAAAAGTTTCAATTTTTTTTTTTTTTTTATTTTTCAAAAACAAAAATTTTTTGGGGTACTATACTGTCAGCAACGTAATGCCAATGTCTTATAAACACATTAAAATAGTTTCACATTTATACCTTAACGTATACTGTAACATTCGTGGACGAATGACGATGCCGTGTTGATTATTCATCTGCTTACGTGAAACTAATACACGCGTTAAAACAATGGCACAGTATACACACTTCGAAACACCACCTCTCGTAACGTATTTTCATACAAGGAAAAAATTTTTTGTTTATGAACAAAAGAAAATAATTCTCATCTGAATGCTAAGTTATATAAATAATGCTATCTTGCAAACATAACATGGCTGCGTTGGGCATTCGCCCCTAGCGTGGACTGCTACCGCCAGGAGACAAAGGTGGCACAATTTTCTTTGTGTGTACACGCGTCGACATAGAGTCGACTCAGCGCAAAGTATCGATCTCCGTGTATCGCTGTGATGCCTACTCCGTCAGGATTATCGTTTCCGAGTTTCGCGGCAAGAGCGCACCACCAGATGTACAGGACACCACGTACAATCAATTCTTTCTCGCAACTCTTGATGTTCACTTCTGAGCGCACCAGGAGTTGTTAACGTGATGCATTCCGTATACGTATTGCAGTTTTTCTGTCACAACGTACGCAACCGTGAAAATGCTCTCGTATTAAACAAATTAATTAACGTATTTAATATAGGAATTAACGGTGCACAAAAATACTGTCGTTATGGCCGTATTTTCGTCTTAACGAGGTTCCGCTGTACCCCTCCCCCCTCCCAGCCAAAACACTGCGGCGCGCAAAAACTGCATATAGGCAGACCCCGGGGTTATTTATCCTTTTGTGCACCAATATAATGTGACCCAGCATATAATGCGAATAGTGATTTGGGACCACTGAAATTTGCAAAAAATTATTGCATTATATGCGGAAAAATACGGTACATAGGATATATCCTAACATCATGTACCACAATAGGTTGAAATGCATGTAAAATATTTCACGGGTGAGCAATTTTCTTTACCAGGCTGTCAGAAAAAATGTGTAGACACATACACACACACTCACACACTCACGCACTCACTCACGCACTCACTCACTCTCTCACTCACTCTCTCACTCTCTCACTCACTCACTCACTCTCTCACTCACTCACTCTCACTCACTCTCACTCACTCTCTCACTCTCACTCACTCTCTCACTCACTCTCTCTCTCACTCTCTCTCTCACTCACTCTCTCACTCTCTCTCCCCCCCCTCCCTCCCCGTCCATTTGAATTAAAACTATCACAAACGCCTTTTCAGAATTAATTCTAATTAAGGTAATATTTAGTTATATACCTATAACTTTTAATTGCCCTTAAATGCCTTTTTTTCTTTATATAAATGTTATAAACACAAATTCAAGTTATTAGTATTTTATTTTGATAAATTTAAGATCGAGTTATTTCTTTATTATTTTCCTCGGTGATAAAGCATTTCCTGTAGGCCCTATTGATTCTAGTAATTTGATTTGTTTTATATAAAACCAATTGGTTTGATTAAATTTTCCAGTGCTCCAATGCAGTCATGCGGAACTTTGAAGTTTATTTGAAAAGAGTGCCACATACACTGTATAAAATCTTATGTTACTCATACGAGTTCTTAAATGGCAAACAAATTATTCAGTTTAGTAAGGAACTCTTTTTCAAACAATGTAGTCATGAGAATCGGCAAGGGCCTGTAATAAGGAACCATCCCAGCATTCACCTAGTGAGATTCTGGAAAACTCTGTAAAACTGAAATCAGAATGGTTGGGCCAAGAATCAAACACGTCCTTCCAAACACAAGATGAATTTTTTCCACCGAGCTACTTCGGTCGAGAAACAGCATAGATAGCTCTAAGTGATGGCTTGTTAAAGAAATTTAATAAAGTGAGTTAAATAAAAAACAAAGGAATATTGGTAAGTGATGATAACTTTGCAAAACTTGAAGGAATCGCTGCCAGATAATTGAATATAATTGAGATCCGTCTGCTGTAATGACAAACAGTGACATTGAGGTAGGCCTATTATAAAACAAGCCATACAGAAAGAAGTCGTAAAAAAAAACTAGCCTTAAAACTTGACAGACTTTTTTGTACTGTTTAATACCTTCAAATACGTAGCAGTCGCATTATAAAAATTGTGAAAATTTGTGAGACAGATTTTACTATAGCAATGAAGTAAATGCGAGATACCGAGCGAGGTGGAGCAGTGGTAACACACTCGTCTCACGTTTGGGAGGACCCACGTTCGACACCCGGTTCCGACCATCCTGACTTCGGTTTTTCAGGGTTTCCATATCACTCCAGGCGAATTCTGGACTGGCTCCTAAAGTAGGTAAACTCCTTTCCCAATTCCTGTCGTTGTTAAGTTGTGTAACACCGTCTCTAAAGACCTCGATGTCGACGAGACGTAAGCCCATTTCCCTTCCCCTGATACCTTAGCAGCCTCCATACACACTATCACGTTTTCCGTTACGTCAGCTGCCATATAGGCCACCACGCTTTCTGGCAAAAAATATTTTTATTACATGGTAGTGGCTGCTGCACTGGCAGGGAATGCAGCCGATATGCCAGAGACTGGATAGCGCAGGATCACTGAAGGTTATGTTAGGCTGGAATATTTTATGTAGCGTAAATCTTCCAAAAAAAATTTTATACATTACGTAACGCAAATTAATCGCAAAGAGGATGACAGGTTTTGTAATATAAGTGCATAAATAAATATTTAAATTTGTATACTTTACTATAATCATCATTCTCACTCGAATATGCATTACATTTATACTACTATTGCTACTACGTATTATACGTTGATAGGTGCGGTTAAAGATTACTGGGAAAAGTAAATTGAAACTTTTTTACGGGAGAAATAATGACATTTTTAAAGGAAAGTTAGTACGTGAATCTTTTGAACGATAATAATGAACCACATTGTGACTGTTGAAACTAACCTTAAATCAAAACCACCTCCCCGTGTTAAGCACAACAATTCTCACAGAATTAATTGTGTTTATAAAAAAATGGTTTTCTTAAAGATGTAGTGACATCTACATAGAAAACCAAATTCTATTAATCAACAATTTAATATTATTCATGTAGAAACTGTAGAAGGCGTGTTACTGGAAGTAACATAATTTTACTTCTACAGTACTATGCCACGTAGTGTTAAGACAGTTAAAAATAATTGGGTGAAATATTGGGTGGACAGTTCAGTTTCACTGGATAACAGATCAAGAATAAATATTTGTCATAATACTTGCGTGGTTTGCCACATATAGCCATGTACCACCTATCTTGACGCAGGACTAATATGAAGTCTCGTAAGGTAACTGGAGTTGTGATGTGAATGAGGAAAACAATAACATGAAACACGAACCAAACTGCAGCTCTTTGCCGCATGGACGGAAATAAAAAAGTCTCAATGAAGTTGCTGGTTGTCGCAGATATCCCTTTGAACATCATGTATAATTCTTTTCACACTCATCTGAGCTACCAAGTTTCACGATGGAGAGGATCGAAAATAATGCCAACGTAATATAACATATAATAAAATATAATTGTCTGGATTATTATCTGATTAACGTTTTCCAGTCATTATTAAACATTTTTGCTATTTTACAGTTTTGTTTTGACAGTAGTTTGCATGTGTTTGTTTTCTCTCTCTTTTGTTCAATACGATTTTCGGCTGGCATGTGGTAAAATACGTTCGTTTAGTGTATGTGGTGTCGCCAAATGCTGCATAGTGCGCAATACGTCTGATACTGCAAAATTATTGGTCTGGTACAGAATCTACTACCGTTTATGCTACGGGAAATAGAACATGTTCTATTAGCAAACCTGGTATGAAATCTCGTTCTGCCAGGTCAAATCTGTTTCTGTGACACCGGCCGCTTTATTGGCTGCTATGGCAAACCTTGCACTCGATGTTATGTAATCAGATACCGTGTAATGTCGGCTTAACCCATTACTCCTGTGTACCTCTGCTAAGACGATCGTGGACACGTAAATACCAATGATCTAAAAAAATAAGTTTTGCATTGTTTACAGTAAATTTTTTGCATTATGAGATGCACTGTTTATTATTTCTAACAATTTAAACTTGCGGTAATCACTAGTACAAGTGAATAGTTGAAATGAAATATTTTTCTTTAATCATATCAATAGAATTTATTTCTTTAGTAATACAACGAAGGATAAATATTGCTGTTGTAAGGTATCATATTTTAGAACGTTTCTTCATTTTTATTACCGTTAACATATTTAGAAAGGGGGGAAAATGGGAATAAAAACTATGTACATCTAATTTCACGGATATGATTTTGTGAGTGTGAAATGTCATGTGTGAAAATTTGAATAATGAATGAACATGGAGACAAGGAAATTACTGTATGTACTTCTGAGGATCACGCATTCCTACAGATAAAATTTGTTAAACGGCAAGTGTTTTTAAATCAATTTAAATTTTACATGTAAATGTACTAATAATGACACAAGTGTTAATATAGATCTATAGATCACGTTTTTGTCTCTTGAAATACATATTATCAATACAGGGTATGAGGCTGGGGCTGGGTAGTGCCTGTTAGCTTGGATCAAGGCAAGACTAGTAGAATGAGAGGTTGCGCCGAAACCGACCCCTCTGACTAACAGTACCAGAGGGAGGGTGGCGTGACGTCACAAGATCAGTCCGCACAGTCTTGCCTGTGCCTGGCGAATGGAGCGTAGAGCAAAATATGGTCAGTTTGTAATGTTTTTGCCGTTTTCCTCATCGCGATTTGGCCCGTCTCTATATATTTACAAGTTAGTACATATTTAATTTTTTCGAAATTATTATTTTTTACATAGGGAGAGCTATGAATTGACTGTTAATATAGCCTGCTGTGTTTGCCTAGTCTGAGAAGGCTAGCTCATTCAAACTTTCTCACAACATCAGCGTTAATTTTTCATTGCCTCAATTATTTTCTGAAAATTCTTTTCCAGCGTCCATGTTAGCATAATCTTACATGGAAGGTAAAAACGTGCCCACCACCACATGCAATTAGTATCAGTACTTAAGTGTTACAAAATTTGCAGCAAGAAGTTTTATTTCTTAAAAATAAGGTAAACTCACTACAATAAGAATTTAATGACAGAGATGCATCAGAAGGAATTGAAAACTAAATGCTCGCAGTTAAAGCAAACATTGTTGCATTTAAAAATTAATCATAAACGTTGTCCTAAAGCTGTTAGGACTCGGGGTACATAAAATCCTAGAAAATGTTTTTACAGTTCAGCAAATAGAATGACTTGTGAAAAAAGAGCAAGCAATATAGAAAGACAGTGACATTGCAGCAACAAAAACATTGCCTTAGTTTCCCGGAAAGTGTATATTTATCTTTGAAACAGTTGGGATTTCGTTACCTGGATGGTTTACTGTGAGGAAATGGACAAGTAACTTGTGTCATCCTGATTTGCACAAAAAAAAAAAAAAACCCTTGCTTTTTGATGAAACGAAAAGTGTTAGTGCAGAAATTAGAATTTCCGAAAAAAAGTGATAATGCCATTCCAAAAAGGTATTTTGATTTCCATGTTATCATTCAACACCAAGAGATTTCAAGTAATGACTGAGAATGCTTGTGTTAGGAAATTAAATACCAAAATTCAGTTCATCAGCTGTTATTGCCGAATATGAAAAAATCAACCATATCTAAATAGTCAGATGTTTGTCAATGTGGTTAAAAATGCCGAAACAGAGACATTGTAAGTGTAAACCGTGACATAGACAATAGTGAAACATCTGTGAATGACAAGGGCTTGGCTGAAATTTAAATACAAGATAAAGAAGTACAGAGGTACAGTGCGGGATATGTGGCTCAATTTTCCAACAAATGTTCTAAATGATTCTGTTTCATCAACTTCAAATGGTTATTACTTTTGACAACTCGTCACATTAACATTTGTATTCCGTTATTATTGGATATTAATTATCCTTGTTTTACGCGGCCACAAAATTCATTAAAGATCTGCTGACTGGCATTGTAAACTTCAGTATACATATTGACTCAACCCCGCCCTCTCCCTGGTGGGTGGTGCGTGTGTGCAGTGTGTGAGAAGGCACCTGACGGGGGTCGGACTAGCGTGCGCCTCGGAGAGTGAAGCCGAGGGGAGCCGAGCGCTAACCGCACGAAGAGGTGGGGGAGGATCTTACTTATCTGGGGCAGATTTCTAGTCACTCACCTGGTTAAAACAACTCTTTCAGCAGCCTCTGTTTCCTGTCTGACAGAGGTCGAGATCTCGGGCTGGACTCGTCGCGCAACTGTTGTACCCAACGGTGTTGGGGCGGCGATCCCTAGACGGGAGTCTTGATAGGGCTAATGACAGGGGGCGGCCTCCTGGCCATGCGCCGCAGAAGCCTACTCACTGAGTCCGGGTTGCGCTTCCTCTTGTGGATTCTGCGCGGAGGCGGCGTTTGCTCGTCGTTTACGGGGGAAAAACTACCCTGGCGGGCTTGGAGCTCACTCTTACAAAAGCACTGAACGAGAGCTGAGTACCCCGTACCTTGGTTGGCGATGGGATGAGCTTAGGTGATGTTACCTGCATGTGAGCTTGGCGGTGTCGCTCTTGAGCTGTCTTTGCTTTTAGCAACTAAGTTTCAGGTGGCAGGGATTTATTAAGGTGCTGCACCTGTTGAGGCATTGAATAAAAGATAGAACTTCAATAAATGACTGTATTCCGTGGTTCACACTATACAACACTGAACAGGGTTTCTTGTATCTGGAGAAGTCACACAAGTCTTTAACACGAAAAATCACAGGTCTCTCATAACTCGGAAAATTCACAGGTTTCGGAAAATACACAGGTCTCTTGTAACTGATCACTCTCAATAACTCAAAGTCTCGTTTAAGATTGATGCTAACCACGTGGATGCTGCGCGATACTGAGCGACAAGGGATCTCGGCCTTGTGGACCGGCGGAACTTTCCATAGATGAACTAGCGCAACTTCCGCTATGTGCCTCGTGGCTGAAGTAGCGGTAACGGAATGCAGGGTGTGTTCCCTTTTACGTGCGCGACGCGGAAACTGAGTAACAGAACCTCCTCCTTCCAGTCTCTCAGCGGGTGAGGTGGTAAGGGTATGGTACAGGAAGGTGGAGGTCTCCCTTCGCAAGAAGTCGCTCCGTGGTTGATAGAGGTCTCCCTTCGCAAGAAGTCGCTCCGGGGTTGGTAGAGGTCTCCCTTCGCAAGAAGTCGCTCCGGGGTTGGTGAGGGTCTCCCTTCGCAAGAAGTCTCTCCGGGGTTGGTAGAGGTCTCCCTTCGCAAGAAGTCGCTCCGGGGTTGGTGAGGGTTTCCCTTCGCAAGAAGTCGCCTCGGAAGTAATCGGTAGGACTCCCTTCGCAAGAAGTCAACTACCAGGGAGGGTTGAAGGTCTCCATTTGCAAGAAGTCCTTCGGGGAGGGTTTGAGAGACGGGAACTCAGAGGAGCTGCCAACTAACTCTGAAGAAACTGGGTGAGAGGCGCCCCTTATATACCCAAAGTTAGGGGGTCTGGGAGGGAATTTGTCCTGTTAGGTGGGTGGTAAGATGGCGGCGCATGCGTGGCCGTCGGCTGTAGAGCAGGTGTGGCACCTCAACACTCACATATTTCTCACACAATAAAATCTCTACTTCCACAAAATTAATACTTTACCGTCAGGTCCCACTCAAAAATAACGATGCCGTAAAAACAGTAAGAATACACAAGGATTAAATATATACAATTTCACTACACTCAATTTACATTTCAATATTTACGTTATTTACGTTTTTCTCAAGTTGCATGAAAGCATGGCCATCTTAAAGTTCGTTCGTTTGTTTACATACGGCGTGAAAATATTTATACAACAAAACACGTGGTTTCCACTCTGGATTATTTCACAAAACAAGGTAACCTGTATAGACTAATATTTACATATAATAGGCATCGGAAAAATTACATACACACAATAGCGTTGTGCGGACCTGAGGGCGGCGTGCCTGCTTAGGCCTAACCTCAAAAGGGACAAGCTCGGGGGGCGAGCGCAAAAGAATGTAATAGAATCGGCGGGGCGCCAACTCCCCCCCCCCCGGCACGAAAAGCGAGACTCCGAGTTTGGACCTTAAAAAAAATCTACTTAACTTAGATAGAGAGAAGACAGATACATAGCGCCAGGCCTATGTCCAGGTATTAACACTTTATTGGCCTGACTACCTTTACATAATGGAAGAACATTAAGCCAGAGTTCAAGAATCTTTAGTTGTATCGGGGGTCGTGGTGTTCTGCTGAGGACGACTCACCCTTACAGTTGGCCATCGGTAGCGTTGAGGACGAGTGGGTCGCCATGGTGCTTCTTTGTAGCGTCCAGGTGGCTGATGAGGGTCCCCACGACACGTGCGCCACAGAGGTAGGCGTGGGCGTAGGCCCTTGGTGTCCATGGTAGAGGCGTTTGCTTGGGTAGGTTGCACACGAGGCGCTGGATTCTGCGAGCCCTCCGTGGAGGGATGGCGGTGTCGCTGGTCTGCAGTCGTGCCACCTGGCAGGATTTGGTGCTCGGCACTGGTGTGGATGGAACTGCCTGGATGGTCGGGTCTGTTGTGACGTGGCTGGACCAGGGTGCTGGAGGCAGGGCGTTTCACTGGCCCTTCTTCTCTGATGCTGGGGCGGCTTCCCGCCTGGAGTGGACGAGCTACTGGAGCTGGCCTTTGGAGTGGAGGATTAGGGTGATCCTGCCTGTTGTCTTCTTCTTGGCGTCGGGGCACAGGGATATCGGGTTGTAGATCTAGGATGTTCCTCTTGTGGTGTGGTCCGTCGACCGGTGTGCTGCGAGGAGCGAAGGTGAGGTCAATCCATGGATCCTCTGACGCTGGTATCTTTTCGGTAGTCTGCTTGACTTGGGTTTGGCCAGGTATGGAAGGTCGGGTTACTGGCTTTATTGCCGAGCGATGGACCTTTTTCATTATTCCCTGTGCGTCTTCGACCCAATAGACGTGTCCTTGTCTCTGGAGGGTAGTGTAGGGTCCCTCCCATTTCGGGGCTAGGCCCGCGTGGAAATGCCTGGTTCGATTGGAGAGAGGGCGGGCCCTTAAGTAGACTTCCTGCCCATCGGAGATTATGGTGCGTGGGCTGGTTTCTGGAGCTGGGTACTTCCGAGAGATATACTCCCTCTGGTGGTTTTGTGCTTGCCGCGCACGGTGGTGAGCCGCCTGTCGCCCTTCTTCAGGGGTTGGTGCTTTGGAAGGTGGTGTGTTCCACCTCCATTCTCCAGGTCGCCGGAGCTTCTGTCCGAGCAAGAGTTCACTGGGTGAGGTGCGGAGTGCGTCGTTAGTTCGGCGACGAAGTTGGTAGAGGATTTGTGGGAGCGCCTTGTCCCAGTGGCGATGGTCCTTCTGCGTGTGGAGGCGAATGCCCTTCTTGAGTTCTTGATTTCGTCGCTCCGTGGGATTCGCTTGGGGATGATAGACTGGGGTGGCGTGCGACTCCACTTCCCATCTGGTGCAAGCCTTCATCCAGAGTTGGCTGACGAATTGAGGCCCATTGTCGGTAAGTATACTGCGGGGGTAT
>PNEQ01121196.1:0-58085 GCA_003012365.1 Medauroidea extradentata
CAGGCGAAGTCGCTGTTAGTGGCAGGGACAAACTTAAGACTGCTTTTCGCATGGACAGCTATAGCTACTTATCCTTCTGCAGAATTAGTTCAACTAGCCGCTTGGACATTCTAACACTTGATGACTGAAGTACCAATCTTGTGTACAAAGAGGTTTTTCAATTAATGTAAATATTATCAGTTACGAATAATACTCGCGAGCAAAGCCGCGGGGGACTGCTCGTTATAGATACAGTTGAAAGGGTTGTGTCGAGGGCGATGAAACAAGCGAATATTGCTTGTAAACATATGTCCGGAAAACGACGATTTTCCCGTTACGGTGTATTGGACACATGCAAACATGGCAATGTTGCAACACAGTTTTTATGGGATATATTTAAAAGCTTTGGTTTATGCCAGTCCTGTTGATAGTGTTGACGAACTACAGGAACACACTGTGGATGGTTGCCACAGCATTCGGAACACACCTGGAATTTGAACGTGTACGGGCATCGATGTTAAGACTTGCTGTAGTCTGTCTTCACATGAATGGTGCCCATTTCGAACACTTGTAATGTCTTTGTCCAATATGTGTAGCATTTTTTATGTTTAGATCCTCAGGAGAACTTGTATTTAGCGTTCCTGTTGTAATATGTAATGTGTCATATTGGGAAAACCATTGGTTTCCAGAACTATGTTTACAGGATTATTTGCTTGTTTCATCGTCCTCGACACACGCCTTTCGTCTGTGCCCACAACTACCAAACATCCAGTAGATTAACGCAGCAGTACAATAATGAAATTGTGTTGAAAAATAATTCTAAAATTTAAATAAAATCTTATTACTTTCACTTTAGTTTCAATTAACAGATATGAAAACTTTACTATTATTTAAATATCGCTTTTTACACTTACTAAATATATCTGAACGATGTCACCAATAACAATTTTTTTAGTAAATCCACATAAGTCTAAAACTAGAAGTTACTTATTTCCGAATGTATAACAGCAGGTAAAATTGTCGGAAACTGAAAATTTTAAAGATATTATAAAACTCTGTTCCGATTGAATATCTTTTGAATCTCGGCGATTTATAACGTGCAGAAATGTTTTCTTACTTTTGTTTACTATTTATTAAAACAATACACTCAGCATACATACTTAAAAATAACCGATGTCTTTATTACGTTATACGTTTGTCTATCGTGTTACTCGTTTTTTGTATAGTCTACACTGACGGATTGTAAAAAAAATGTGCTAATTACAAAATTATAAGAGATCTGAATATATTTTCCCAATTTAGAAAAAAACTACAAACCTAAAATACTGTACCTATTAATTTGTGTTATAGACATAACAAACAAAAATTTTAATTTTTAACACTTTTCATATACGTAGTTCTAAAAAACCTACAGTAAATTTATTAGTTTTAACTGTTCAGTTTTATGTACATACAAATAACAATAGTTTACTAATATAGATTTTTTTACGTTTAAAAACACTAAAATAGTTATTGATATCAACCTTTATGATGTATAAGACATAGTTATCAAACAATAAAAAATTTCAAATCTATTAGACTTGCATATTTGTTAAATCAGAGAATTTCCGGAAAATAAAATATGTTATCATTATAAAGGCAAATAAATTAATTCAGGCAATGATTCAAAGAAAACTCAAAGCTTCCACGTTATTTTAATGCTTCCAGCTTTATTGTAAAATTCAGGCAGAAGTTTTAAATAATTTCTTACAGCTCAAACCCAAAGTACTCTGTATACATGATGTCTGCACATTCTGCCGCGTATCAACGTTCGTTTACGTGTTTATATAACTTGTGATGTGACAGCTTGGGTACTACTGCACACCGACACAGCAAAAAAACCTCATGACTCTCCGTCTTGCATTATTCTATGTACCCTTATACTTTAGAATTGATTGGTATTTAGTCTAATACTGCATTACCCATAGCTTTAAGAAACAGTGGTCAACAGAAATATGAAAATAACCGTAATTCCACAACATTATTAATAATTTGCTAAAGAGCAATATAGTTTTCAAATCAGCCCTTCAGCGCACATTATTAGATAACGTACCTTAAATAAAACTTACACTAAATATTTTTAGTAATATCTATTAATAAGTCGAAAAGAGTCGAAGTTCGAAAACTTGAGCCGAGCCGAGTATAAATTACAGATGTTTCAAAGTTCGACTCAAAACTCGAGCCTATTTTTACTTAGGCTTGAAGATTTCACTTCATACGCAACAAGTTTCAACACGTAGTATCCATTAAATGCATTAACAAAGCGTTTCACAGAGAATAAAAATACGTTTGTTTACACTCCTACGCATGTATTTACGTTAAGCGACAGTTGACAACCGGTCTCTAGAAACTCTCTTTGGTGTAGCTATGAAGCTAGTGCACACTACAGTGCCCAAGAAACTATAAGAGTTACCAGTTGACCTTGAAATTCCACAAATATACAGATAGCCAATATCAGGACAAAGAGCAGCTGCACGTGCATGTCTGCTGGACGAAATTGTCGTACAAAAGCATACAGTATCTATTGTTACAACGTACGCAGAGCATACATTCTCGCACAAATACGAGAAGTCTCGTACGTCTGTTAATTATGGTTTGTATAGTGCCTGCAAAACAAAACACAAGCTACTTCCTTACTGCGCCTGTGCGCATTTCTTCAGCAGATCACTCGGAAACAGTGGTGCACGGTCCATCTCATTGTACCGGAACAGTGTACCCAAACAGTGGCACTCTAACCAATACTAAAAGCAGTTTTTTTTTTCGTTTTCCGGCGTGTGTTTCGTTTCTTCTTCATAGTGAGCGATTCTGTTGTTTTAAACGTAATATTGCTGCTACATGTTTTTCTCTGACAATTTATGATGTTGTAGACGCTGCCTGGTGAGCGATTTTATTGTAATAGAATTGTTATTTCAGATAAGTTCTTAAGCATTAACATAAAAAGTTATATCTAAAAAATAAACATAAGTTAAGCTCGGCTTCGCTCGAGGATATAATATTGAATGTCTTCAACACTGCTGTTACGACTGTATGTATCAACACAGTGAATTAATAAATATCCTATGAGGATGATATCCGATGCATATTTTATGAATGAGAGCACGTAGGTAATCTGCGTACCTCGACGGATGCCACGAAATGAGTTCCTACAATGGAACAGCACCGGAATGGGAGAGGCAGGAGAAACGAGAGATCCCCGAGAAATCCAGTCGGCCAGCGACACCATCCGACACCATTCCCACGTGCATAAATCCGGGAACCTATCCCGCCAGTGATCGAACCCGGATCGCCTTGGTGGGAGGTAAGTGGCTGACAACTCAGCCTCTGTAACAAAGTGAATGATTTCCTTTACCAAAAGTGGTAACTTGTACGTTAAGAGTGAGTGATAGTCACCATCTCGAATTTTTATATTTTGTGTCATAACTTATTTTCTGGGTGAATTTTAGGAATTTTAACCTAACTGCGGAATAGAATTTATATTGATAGAATTTTGGACACCATAAATATTTATTTTCCGTTAGTGTTGTTACAGATATGATTGCAGTTAGAAAATTATTATTTTGTTAGCTGCAATTCGATTTGTAACAAAAGTAACGAAAACTAAGTATTTCATGTGTCTAAAATACTATAAATAAATATTGAACTTCGTAGTTATGTTAAAGTTCTAAAAATTTACCCAGAAAAAAAGATATGACACAAAATTCAAAAATTCAAAATTGTTACTATCGCTTACTCTTAATAAAGGAGTTATTTATTTTACGAATGTCCATATATATTTTTCTTCATACCTATTTTTAGAGTTAATCACTCACATAAATGTTAATTTGGTTTCAGATATCTGTACCATCTGATCCATAAGCGCAGCCGGCAGACATGGAAAAACCTTTGCGACTAACGAAGGACTACCTGGAGGAAGTTATGCGAAACAACTTAAATAATCCTGAGATAGCAGTTGACAACTTCGACGTCCGGAGCGCAAAAGCGGAAGGCGACAATTACGCTCGCAACATACACCGAGTCGTTGTCTCCTACCGGGATGGAAAAGGTAACCATGTAATGAACCTTATAGTCAAGTTGGTCCGAGAAAATGAAATAGACAAGCGCAATTTGAAAGACAAGAAATACTTTGACAGCGAGATTCCTGTGTACAGCAAGCTTATCCCAGCTATGAAAAACTTATCGGAGCTGCCACTAATATTCCCGAAGTACTACACTACAGATAGAGTTGACATTGTCATCCTGGAAGACATGACTCCTCGAGGTTTCAAGATGGCAGATCGCCTGAAAGGACTTGACCTTGCTCACAGTATCCTGGCGTTGAAGACTCTGGCACGATTCCACGGACTCTCTTATGCAGTGGTGCAAAGTGAACCCGCCATCCTAGACCACATTCCTGAGCCAATATCATCAGACAGGTAAAGACATAACATATTTTCGAAGTTATTTGTGTAGTGAATTTAAACTAATATTCCGGACTAGACTGAACTACGTACATTAAGCGAACAATAAGTTAACATGTACTGAAATACATTCATAATAAAAATTTTCAATCCTAGTTGACATTTAAACATGGAGTAAGCGCGTACTGAAAATTGTGTAGAAACATAATTTTTGCAAAGTACGTACTGTAAATCAGAAAGAGGCCAACATTTATTTTTTTTTTAATTTATCCTTCAGTACTGTAATTAACTATGGTTTTCCCGATATTTCTAGAAAATCACACAAAACGATCAATTTGTTTATTTCAGCATTATTCTAACCTCTTACACAACCAAATAAATTCAATGTCACGATCATTTTCTCACTATACTGTTCAGTCCGACTGTGATTAAAATTAACGCAAACATTGTAGATGGATGTATGGTGTACGATATTTGGTAAACCTCGGCAATTAGACTGGATTATCTCACTCCACTCGTACTTCAGTCCAGTCCGGATGTGTTTATTGCAACGTTTCGATCTTGATTCATCTGTCCACAGCAAGTTGAACCAAGACTGAAATTTCACTACAATGGTAGTATTAGAGTTTGGCAGTCTTTCATAGCTGCTATGTAATTTTTCTTGGCTATTGTATTTCAGTCGTGCCGAAATCAGTGAGCAGCCCGATATTGGTGCACATATAAAGGTACAAGAAAAGGAATAGCTTAGGATCAATAAAATATTCAAAAGCATTTATAAAAAACGGGGTCGATGTACACAAATTTAGCTAAATTTGGAAGCCTTAATTTAAAAATAAATTCTGTAAGTTATCCAAAACAACAAAAAAAAAGTTTTTCCAGATAAAAAAAACAGTCAATTTGAGGACAAAACAGTCTCATATTGGTAGACAGTGTTAGGTTTTTAAGGAGCATCATGGCCATACA
Source organism: Medauroidea extradentata (assembly GCA_003012365.1). Lineage (NCBI taxonomy): Eukaryota > Metazoa > Arthropoda > Insecta > Phasmatodea > Phasmatidae > Medauroidea > Medauroidea extradentata. Next base: position 5,379 of record PNEQ01121196.1, read on the forward strand.
AACCTGGCTGGGGTTGGTTGGATCTGCTCTTATGGTCGTAGGAACTAACACATTTTAACACCAGGAGTTTAGTTAGTCACTGCATACAACATCCACATCACTGAAAGGAGACATAACGACATCCAACACCACTCCAGTCAACTTTCAGAGTGTAGGAGATCGTCATCACGCCCACTACACAAACACATACCATACCGCTTGATAAACAGCTCCCATAGGCCTAAATTGTTTTTCCAAGCCTGCACAGCAAACCCCACCCTGTACGATGATTTGAATTTGTGTCTGAGGTGCTGTTTACTTTGATAAACACATAACGGCTCAGCTTCGGATTTCGGTCTCGTGGCACTAAAGCCTCCGGTGTTATACGAGTACACGGCAGCGGCGGCGGATACAAATACACGTTAACTACACGCATGATGAAAAGTCATAATGCTGTTCGACTGTAGCGTAGCTTAAAAACAATAGCCAAGAAAGTTCATGTCAATGCATGTTTGAATCAAATCTCGTAACTTATCATGTTTTTCTCTCTTTTTCAACAGAATGAAAGAAATTGACAAAAATGTCCTAAAACTGTACAAAGATATAACTGATATTATTCAAACATGGCCAGGGTACGAGGCATTTCCGGAGAAGATTCTTAAACGCAGTAATGAAATACATAAACGAACGAAGGAATGTTTAGTCCCAAAGGAAGGGGCATTTAATGTTTTCAATCACGGAGACATTTGGGTGAACAATATATTGTTTCGATACCACGAAGAGACAAAAGAAGTTGAGGAAGCATGTTGGATTGACCTCCAGACGGTTAGATATACTTCTCCAGCATTAGATCTTCAACTGTTTATGAATTCATGCTTAGCCGATGGTTTCAGGAACAATTATGAAGACAGATTATTAGAAGCATATCACCAAGAGCTGGCGAAAACCTTAAGATCTGCAGGTGTCGATTCCAGCATGTATAGTCTAGAAGATCTAAAGAAAGATTACGTCGAAACAGCACCTTTTGGTTTTCAAGCTGGTATCTTCACCCTAGGGTTAGCTGCCTTTGATCCAAATGAGGCACTTGAGGATGAAGGTGTTCCTAAGGAGTCTATGGAGGATGGTTTTGCCAATCTACTCGATAAAATATTTAGAGGAAAAGGCTTTAGGCGTGTTATGCAACAACATATTTTATACTATGAGAAAAAAGGGGTTTTTTAAAAATTTTCTATGTATTTAATGTTAATTAACAATAACATTTTACAGTAAATACAAGTGAAATATTAATTATTAACTGTACATGTTTTATGTTGTAATACATGTGAGTTCCTGATCAGCTTTCTTCTTACATACAAGTAGACTTTATTTATTTACTTTGTCGTTAATTCCTATTATGCTTTTAATTTAATATGTTTGGATATTAATACATATATATATATATATATATCGGTAACATTCCAAGAAAATTGCTACACACTTTGGATTCTGAAATAAATTTTTACATCGCTTACTTTTGATAAAATGAGGTCACGCTACTTACACGTTTCAGGCTGTACTTTTTATATTTTTGTTACAGCTCCACTGGACATGTTTTATGCAGGGAGTAGCAGAAATCATCACTGATTTTAAATCTACGTATGATCTGACGGAAGATGTGTAAAATCTTTGCGTCAAAATATTATATTGAAGTCAAAATATTGTTCCCTTCAACGAAATACAGTTCAATAATTCATATCTCCGTGGCAGCGTACCAGACAGTAACACGTTGACCGCGGAGAGGTATGATGAGTAAATACCCAACTCTGCTCTTTCGAAAGGTAATAAGACTTTAAGCACAGCGCTTCTACCGTTTCTATGCTATGCATTACAAATGTGGAAGATATTTTCGCCGTTACCTGTTTATGTGTAGGAGCTATCGAAAGTCGCGCGATCAAAAGAATCTTCATATGAAGAACACCGAAGTTACTGTCATTTGATATTAATTAAGCTGTAAGTAAATTCCTGTCATTCTTAATGGACCGAATTTTATCAAACTAGGTTCACATAAAACTTAGTAACCTGACTTGACTTTTGCGCATTCAATTTATGCCATGTTCATATTTTCAAAATGACGGACATTTGAACATTTTTTATTACACTAGTCATGTAAGGAACCATATTTAGAATTTCAGCACACTCGGTACACGTTAAGAACTAAGTAAGTTGACTTGACTTTCATGCATTTTGTCCATGTCGTTTATAAGTTTCAAAATTGTGGCAATTTTATTAATATTTTTAGCATATGATTTAACTGAAGAAATGTTTCAGAATTTCATCAAACTTGGTAGTCATATGGTTCATACTAAGCTGTCTAGACTTTAGTGAATACATTTACTACTTAGTTGACTTGATTTGTGTATGTTTGGGCCATTCTATGTTCATTTTTTTTAAAACGGTGGCCATGTTTATATTTTTAGTCTAACATTACGTACCTAAGGAAATATTTTTCCGAATTTCATTAAACACGGTGCTCATACACGACATAAACTGACTTGATATTTGTGTATTTCCTTGCATATATGTTCATATTTTTAAATTGGCAGTCGTGTTTACATTTTAGAATAATATAATGTGCGGAAAGCAATATCTTTCCGAAATTTATTAAACTTGGTACACATATTTATAACTAAGCTGCAAAGATTTTTGGGTATTTTGTTAATTTCGTATTCATATTTTCAAACAGGCCAGCATTGGAAGGTTTTTCGGAACACACCTAACATTAGAATATTCATTCTTCAGAATTTCATGGTCGTATTTTCCAAATGGAGGATTTTCGAATATATTTTAATAACACGAAACATCTGAAGAACAATTTTTCATGAATACTTCATAGAATATGTCGATATGTTTTTTGATTTTATAAAATATTTTTGAAGCATTTTTTTTTTTAATTTCTTCAAATTCGATACACATTCATAACTAATAAAGGAAAAGAGAACTCAAAGTCGTTTTTTTTTTATTAAACTATGTAATGTATATCCTCATCGAATATTTTACGTCAGCACATAATTTTCACTTCATGATGTACGTCAAGAACTATAGGTCCTATAGAACGCAATACTTTGTATCTGTAGTCTTTATTTTCGAACTTTGATGTAGCTAGAATTTATTATCGTATGTCCACAGTGTTATTAGATGGCACGATAGTAAATTAATATCTTATTGTTTAATATTTGTAGATGTACGTAAATGATTTTGACATTTAGGGTTATTTAACTCCCAAGTTGAGGAAAGTAGGCTCATTAGTTATGCTGCTTAACTTCTTGTTATTACTGTTATACGTAGCAATACGTTAAACTTCTTAAAGTTTTCCAACAACTTCCTCTAATACTAAGCTAGAAAAAAACAGTGACAATGCATAATACATCATCTTTGTGTGATTTCCGTTTGTCAGAAAATGTTCTCACTAACATAACCAAGCAGTATAACTTGCCGTACCATCTTTCTGGAACTAACTGTGGTGAAAATTATTTCTTAAAACCGTAGTTATGAAACCAATAAATCCTGCAACTCCCCACCCCAAAAAAAAGTGGTTAAATCTCAAAAGTCTGGAATAGATTTTACGCAAAACACACGTTTCCGGGGGAATGAATAGACTCTATATGATGTCTTACCTCTGAGTAAATTTATGATAATCAAACTGTTATCCACGGACGACTGCCGGTCCAAACAGAGTGAAGTCTCCTGTGAGGATGTAAATTTTATTTCTCGTTAGTTCATGGTATTTCCAAATAAATTTCAACTGAATTATTTTACGTAAAATTTTTGTGATGTTTAGTATTTTTAAGCGCTTCATTCATTAAAAATAATAAATGTAAATGCATGAAGACGCATAAATGTAAATAGTTTACGGTAAAAAAACTGAAAAGAGAACTTTAATTTTTAGTGTAATTTTACTATAATAAATTACCTCCGAGCAATGAAGATTTACGGAAAGTGCCTAACGTGTCTGCTGGTGAAATATATTTTACGCTGAACACGTTTATAATAATTAAACCTTTTAAAAAATAATGTTATAAATATTAAATGATAAAATGTTAGGATTAAGGAGGAAGGGAGCTTATGTATACATTTACGTGAAAATGAACATTTATAATTTACTCTTAACTGTTTTATTTACCTCCAAAATTTTCTGCCAAATTTATTTGCTATAAAAGTGTCTCTCATCGCTAATACGCCTATAGGAAATTTATAAAGATATTACAATTTCCCTGTAACATACTGCAGCATTTTAATCCACCATAGCATTGTTGAATTTCTTACAGTTATAAATATGGTTATTACTAACCAATTTTAAACCACTTTTAAAAAAATAATGCTACCATAAAATTTAGTGTATGATATTGCAGATCTTCCAAAACACTATTTCGCAGTATTTTCCACACTTGTCAAATTATGTAGTAACACGGAATGTTTTCTTTCTTTCTGTTTATTTTAAAATTATCGGCATAAAATTGCAACATTCCTGTTTACTCAATAATAAAATAAATTTCAACTCTGCTTTATAAATTAAGCTGCTGTGCCTATTGTGTGCTTTAAATTCGCTAAGTAAAAAGAAATAGTTAACATTTTCTTTTTAAAATAGAACTAACGAAAACGTACGATAAAATATTATCTTATAAGATCAACATCCTGTACCCGTTAAATCGGTTATAAACATAATTTGGTAGATACAAGTTCTAAAGTTGAAACTCAACTTTCTAGGATCAAATTTAACTTTTTAAGTAATCCTCTAACCATATAGAAATACTTATTGTGTTTCTTGACATTTTTAAGTCTTTGCTATTTTATTTTACATGTAAAAAATAAAGATTTTATGAAACTCAGTGGCATATTTTCATACATCAAAAAGGGACATTTTTCACGATAAATTATTCAAAGTTCTACATCGTCATCGACTTCCAGGATTAAGCATATTGGCCAATTCTGCACTTTCGACAGTTTTCAAGGTCGATCTCGTCGTCTTGGGCCGGTTGGTTTGTGAACTAATGGCTGGTTCACACATTCTTGTACCTTGGAGCCATTCCAATTAGTATATTGTGTGTTGCTACGTGTATTATGCCGTAATTCACGTATACGGACTGTGCCGAGTGATTCTGGTTAAAAAAAAGTAGAAAATAATCTTTGGTAAAAAGTCAAGAAAGGTTACCAAAGAGTATTGTCTACTTATAAGGTAAAAAGAACAGCGGAGCGGTAGTAAAGGGTAAAGTAATTCGTATATACAGTCTGCATAAATCTGTGACCAAAACTAGGAGTAAATTACTCTTTGGTAAAAAGTCTACAGGACCTTTGTTTAAGATCAAAATTGCACGCGAATGCGAATAACATACCTTACAAATGCTTGCTTGTATTTTAGACCTATCGCGTACTCTTTAAGGCCCTGGTGACGTTTGACCGAAGAGTATTTTCTGCTTAGTTTTCGTCACATATTCACGTAGTGTAGTCGAATAACCTTACCCACATTTCTATTCGTAAAGTAAGGACCTGACGTTTTTTCTTTTAGTAACGAGTATTTGCTGCTATATTTTTGGTTACTGATTCACATGGTGGACCCGTTGTTTGCGAATTACGTGACATTCTGTATATACTGTGGTTTCTTATTCCTTCCCTAGTTATAACGATTATTTTTCGATTCAATTATGTGTATCCTGCGACATATCGCAAGAACCCCATTTATGAAGTCAAAGGTTAATTTGAAATTAGTTAAGTCAAAATGATTGCTTTGTTACAAGGTTTTTGGTACTTGACGTAAGGTTTGGCGTTTACCTTGGGCATCTTAGCCCTAGTGGCGAGGATTGAATATGTTCCAAGAGAAATGGTGCCCAGCAATAACTAAGCACCGTCTACCCTACTCTTCAAATGCGTCGCAGAGTGTTCGCAAACAGGTTTTGTCTACGAAACTATTCCATGTGTGCCTATTGTGCCAACGTACGAAAAGAAAATACACTTCAGACAAGGTGGGAACCTCATTGTTAATGGCGCCGTTTACCTGCACATGATAGATGTTCAAAAGAGACGGAGCAGTAAGGTCGACCTTGAAGTGCGCATCAGATGCCGCGTCGCCTCAACGAGCCAAGCGCTGAACTAGCGTGCAAGGTTCCCGCTGAATAGTTTTAGCTGAGGGACACTAAGCGGTGACCGTATAATTTTATTGGTGGAAAGTCTGCAACTAAGTTCAGTGCAGGTCGCTACCTGAGTTTCACAAACATCCGGTTAGTACATTTTTAAGAACGAAGTATGAAAAGACCGTTTTTAGCCATGTTGGAGGACCTAGAAATAGCGTTTTAAATGAGCGTGGCGTCGTAAAAACGAGGTTCCGACCTAATCTTAAGTTTTTTTTCTTTTCGTACGTAGGCACAATAGGCATACGTAGATATTTTCGTAGAAAAAAAAACATGTTTACGAACACACCGCAACGTAATTGAAGCGTGGGGTAGGCAGCCGCCTTAAGACAACATGCTCATTAAAACACTGTTTGTAAGTCCTACAACACATCGATGGTGTGAACTGCAACCTCGTACGACAGAAAGGTAAAAGCACTTTAAGAACATATCTCGTAATAACAGTTCAGACATCTTTACCACACAAGAGCATAAATTTGAAATTACATAATACACATATTAATCAATATAAAGGTATAACAGTGACATACAAGTTTGCTATACGCGGGAAATTGCATTGTTTCCTCATACTACACTGTAAAAAATTTTTTGTACTTTTACAAAGAAAAGCCTTGGAAACCCAGTTACCAAAAAAATTCCTTGTAAAACTACAATGGTTATCTTTGTAATGAAATACAAAGTATATGTTTGTAAAATTACAAGGACTAGCCTTGTAGCTATAGTGCCAACAAGGAAAAAATTAATTTAAATTTTCATTGTACTTCATAAATAACATTGAACTTTTTTATCAAATAACTTTTGAATGAAGGGCGTATACAAGAGATCATTTTGAAAAAATAAAAAGAAACTCGGGAGGTGCATAGTTTCGAACCACTCACCTCATTGTTTTGAGTCTACACAACTTATCCCTACACCACTGTTATTTACGTTCGCTTGGCCTTTATTTATTTATATTTAATGTTTAGTTCAGTAACAATTCTTCATTTTTACAGCACGCAATTAATATAAATATTCATTTTATTCTTGAACAATACTTTTCAGAGGTTGTGAACTTTGCAAATGTAATTTTCAGCGAACTTACGATTTTAGTAGGCTATACATTGTTCTTCTAAGTTTTTTGCAAACAAAATCCTTTTAACGTAATAAATAATAATTTTACAAGGAATATTTTCAAAACTTATAAAAGTTTGTACACTACGAATGTCATATTTTACAATATAATTTACAGTGCAGGAACTGTCGGTATAGGTACAAGGAATTCTTTTGTAGTGTTACAAAGTTTACTTTTGTAACTTCATGAACTAATGATTTTACAAAGAATATCCTTGTAAATTTTACAAAATTTTTTAGAGTGTTGATTGCAGTTCAACACCATCGATATCTAAAAATGGGCCTTTTCAGACTGCCGTTCCTCAAAATGTACTAACCAGAGGTATGTGAAACTCAAATTGCTATGTGTACTGAACTTTGCTACGACTTTCCACTAGTAAAATTATATTGTCACCGCTTAGTGTCCCATAGTAAAAACCGTTCGGCGGGAAGCTTGCACGCTAGTTCAGCGCTTGCGTAGTTGAGGCGATGCGGCATTTGATACGCGCTTCGAGATCGCCCTTATGTCTTCGTCATTTCTGAGCCTCTTACACGCAGATAGGCGGTGCTCTTAAGAGGAAGTGGTACATTAACATAATTCAACACTAAAAGCATTAATCCATTATCAGAGCCAGTGATTTTTGGTGAAAAGTATTCTGCAACAATTTGTTTCAATGCCTTAATTGAACGCCCGTTTCTCTGCTTCATGGTCAGTGATTATAATTTTTTTTAATTTCGGCGTCTCGGAGTCCTACCCGCAAATCACGGACGTGTAGTGTCGTGATAACATTGTTCTGGTTGATACAGTCAAATGCGCCACGCCTCTGCCCTATTTTTTCTACCAATAATCACGAAGCACGAATGCACGAAAGGCATTGAAACAAGTTGTTGTAGAGTTCTTTTCACCAAAAACTACTTGCTCTGTCCATAACTGTAGGTTTCTTCAAGCCAATTTGCGAAAAGTAGACAGTTTCAATCCTGGACAATAATTTTAGCCAGCATTTTAAACAAAATTGTTTTCATTGTTACGAGCTTCTGAGGCACAATCTCTGACGCCGGAACCTCGCGCATTAACTGCCGTGCAAGAGATCACGCGTAACGAATTAGTAATTCTGGAAAAATATTTACTCATAAAGACGGCAACTACCATTATCTAGTATTGTCATTGAGTATTTTTTCCTCATTGGCTTCGAAAAAAGCGTAGAAATCAATTGACGTTTTCAGCGTTTATTTATCTACCACGCACTCTTAAGGGCGCGATTCACTTCAGTTTTCAACGTATTTTTCTATTTTTATATTTGTACCAGATACACACACAGAGGGACACACACGCTCACGGACACACACACACACTCACCTACGGACACACACATACACACAGAGACAGAAAGGTGATCTCATAAACCTACGTTTTCCTTAGGAAAGTAGATTAAATAATTCAAAATAATTTTACTAAATATGTCACGAAAATGTTAACAGCAAACTATTTATGAATCAGCACTTTCGTGCCTATAATTTTACCAGAATATCTATACATAAAAAAGGGGGAGGGGTATGACAGGGAATAAGAACAAGGTAGCAAAAACATGTAGTATGAAAATTATTTTTCAAAATGTTTCTGTAACGTTTATTAATTACCCTCAGAGGAGATTTTACGTCATTTTGACTTTTTTAAAAGAAAATTAACAATAACTACTATAATGGATTACTTTTGATATTAATATCGGTAATAATTGTACTATTTACATAGAATTTTAAGTGCCAAAAAAAGTTTAATCCAAAACTCGTATACATCGAAAACCTTCGGATTTACTCGTGTGCGCACCAGACGGAAAAACAAAAAATATTGTGTATCCAAATGCATTTCATTAAGCAGATTTCACACGCAAACACGTACTTTCTTTCAGTTGCGTTGCAACGCATACCATATAATGTTACAAAATATACTGTCGCATAAATAGTAAACCAGGCAAACGAAGTCTCGGGCAACAGCTAGCTATACATAATTTCCTCTTAAGGCACGGCATCAGTCGACATATTGAATTTTTTTTTCCGCTTTTATGAAATTCTGAGAAGAAAAAAGGGGAAATTTGTTACTATAATATCAATTCTATTTACCTTGCGCTGCAATAAAAGCATCAAAGGTGAACTTTTAACCTATACTTAAGTCGTAATCAGTCGAGAAAAATTAAGAATATAGAAAAATGGCTCCACTAATGACGGCTTAAATATATGTTAAAAGTTCAACTGCGGTGCATTTATTGTAGCGCAAGGTAAATATAATTGATATTATAGTAACAAATTTCACATTTTTCTTCTCCGCATTTCATAAGAGGGAAAAATTAAATAATTCAGTATTCCGACTGATTCCGAGCTTAAGGGCACCGCCTACCCGCGTGCGAGAGGCTCAAAAGTGACAGAGCAGTAAGGTCGAACTTGAAGCTCGCATAAAATGCCGCGTCGCCTCAACGAGCCAAGCGTTGAACTAGCGTGCAAAGTTTCCGCTGAACGGGTTTTACTGTGGGACATTAAGTGGTGACCATATAATTTTATTGGTGAAAATTCTGCAACTATTTTCAGTGCAGGTCGCAATCTGAGTTTCATATACACCCGATTAGTGCATCTTGAAGTACGGAAGTCTGAAAAGGCCGGTTTTATCCATATTGGAGGGCTTAGGAATAGTGTTTTTAATGAGCTTGGTGTCTTAACAATGAGGTTCCGACCTTGTCGTACGTTGGCACAATGGACACACGTGGAATACTTTCGTAGAATAAACCTGTTTACGAACACACTGCAACGCACTTGAAGCGTGGTGTAGGCGGCCGCCTTAATACGAAGGTTAGCTGTTGTCATCCGACAAGGATGCACAAAAATTATATATTACTTTTATAAATAATTTAATTAACGATGTTGTTAATCCATGGCGCGTAATCGGATGTTATGTTTTCAAGGGTGCTGATAAAATTGAAAAATGATTTTTGAGCGAATACCGGATTACAAAAATTACTATCCACTCTACGTAGAGGAACAGACATGTAGGATCGTGGACAGACACGGGTACGTTACCCCCGCCCTTAGGATAGTCGATGACAATCGTCCATCCCTGCTCAAAGAGAACGGTTGGTATAGCTGCGAAGGGGATCGAGGGGTGTGACAGCAGTCGCTATCTGGAAAAAAAATTGGAACGAGTGTTGAGGCGGTGAGGGGAGGACAGGAGAACCCACGCATAGATGAAAGAGGCCGCTCGCAGTGCATGTGAAACCACCCTCACTCTCCCCCTTTCCATCCCTTGCTCTTCGCGGTAATTATTTTCGAATTGCGAGATTCGACCATGCGTGAGGCTGTGCTACCCTCCCCCCTCTCCGCACCAATGCCTGAGGGTTGAGGCTGGACCACCGCACAGACACACGCGATTACAGAGCCCGCACGCGCGAGGGAACGCGGCACGTGTGACGTCATCGGCCGTTAGTTAAAAAGATCCTCGCTGTGCTACGCCGTTTCCTGCCCGTGTTCACTTCTGCACCCCCTCGTTTTTTTTTTCTATCCACTCTTTGTCACGGGCGTTAGCTCTGGATTCGACTCACCCCTTAACACCCTCCCTCCTGAAAGTCGTTCTCAAAGTTGTGGCCACACACACAGAAAAAAAAATAAACCTACACGTTTCAAGGGCAAAAAAAAAAATTCTTTCGGATATTTTGAAATCTGACTCACCCCTCGGAAATGACGGCATGAGTTTTTCCGCAAGGTTCACACATGAGTAGTAAAAAGGAAATTAAGGCTGGAGTGGGGGCAAAATTGTAATAGGAAATTTGATGAAAGCAAGCAGTACACTGCCGTAGGCCTGTAAAGTAGCAAAAAATTAATTAAAGCGCTAGTTCTTGTCTCACATTGCCTTACAAGTACGGAATGTTTTGTCCTGCTGTGGTTTCCTAGCGAAAACTCGTTAAATACTACTTGTTACCGTAATTTGTTTCGTGAAGATTTAACAGAAATCGTTACATGCTTTCGGTAATTAATTAAAAAATTTTAGTTGATGACGTATCTGCAACGAAACTGTGCATGTAACACATAACTTCACAACTCATTTTATAGTACAAGAATGATTTTGAAGTTTACCTATTCAACTTAAAAAATTTCTACGGGTTTCATTTGTTTCAAATTACCTTGTGTAGCAAGACATATATAGCTGGTTATTGCTTCATTACAGACCCGATTATAAATTGAATTTTAGCATAATTTTTTATTTCGTTATGATCCTTTTTATTTCGAGTATTCCGAGTAATCGACAAAGAAGGACAAAAAAATAATAAATACAGAAATATCATATATATATATATATATATATTAAATTCTGCAAAACATTAGCATTATTTAAGTCAAATACTTAGACAATTTTAAATTTTAACTAAAATATTCTAATGCTTCTTAAGCTTTACGAACCACAGCTTGAATTAAATCTGATGTTGAAAGAACACATTATGCATTCAGTTTACAATTTTGGATACTTGGTTTAAAAACATAAGACACTGCGTGCTATGACATTATACGGGCTTATGACATTCACAAGAATATTCAGCTAAATATTTTTCTAAATCGAAGAATTATTAAATTGATTGCTGGAATGTTCATGTTTTCAGTAAAAACGGAATTATCACAATTGAAGTGGGTATCTCTGTAAATCATGGAACACGTAAAGTGCAGCCCATAAGAAAGTTTTTTTTTTGCAGGTAAATGGGTTAATTTAAAGTGGCTGCCTCTCTATGCATTTATCAGCGTCCTGGCGGTTAGACATGGGCACGGTAAGGGCGACATCAACACTACGTGTATGAGGATATTGGTATCAAAAGTAACTATCTCCACTGTGCAAAAATGTACAGTAGAAGTCATTTTCTATGTAATGTATTTCTACCCACACTATCGGGATAGGTTTTGTCTTACATATTCAACAAAATTTATATGTAGGCCTATGTGAGTATCCAAGGAAACCAAACATATGATTAATGGTTTATTAGATATTTTAATTTTAGTTTTGGAGGTCTCAATTTCGGTAATAAATGGGGATCGTTCCTTTTGATATCAATAACCATCGTAGATTTTTTTTTTCCACTGAGATGTGGCAGCCTGAAAAAAAAATCTTCCTCAATACATTCTTCGGTTCCAAAATGTTATTTGTAGCATGAATGCTGTTTTGGGGTAAACCATTCCGCCACAGTCTGAATTTGTTAATTTCTCTTCAGCCCAGATTCCTAGAGCTCATTTTAAAACATGATGAGTAGGTGACATCCGTCTTCCAGTAATATACATGCTTTTGGCAAAGTATAGCCATGTGTGTCAGTGTTCTTCGGTAATATGACTGTTTATACTTTAACGTAGGATATACGGAAGTGTGTAAAACCCACGTCTACCGCAAACATCGCGCTACATGTATTGTAATAATAATAATTATTATTATTATTATTATTTGAACGAGTTTATGTACTTACGCCGTTGCTACTGGAAGAACTGCTGGTACCGAGAAACAACTAAAACAGAAATCATCCCCTAAACGAAAGAAGAAAAGCCCGTAGTTGCCATTTTTAAGAAATATAACAGTATTATACTACTCAAAATAATATTTCATAACCCGCGTATTGGGTATGAATGCAAAAATAAACACCTGGCTAATCTGGATTAATGTATTACAGTACGCTGTGTTGCTGTACATAATTTAGGACGACGACACGGACACAAAAATTTAGGAAAGCAGAGAAACAACAATTTAAGGTTGTGGAAAATGGTGACAAATCTGAACGAAGACAACGAGGACGAAGTCGACAAAGACGAATGTGTTAGGTTTCGCAGCTCCCAATTCAGTGGCCGCATTACGTTCAGTTTGATCTGGCTCCACTTTGGTTACAGGTCCGTGCTACTTGTACTTCGACTATGTACAGTACTGAGAAAATAGTACTTTATCATGCAACTGCTCACAGCGTGTCACAGCAGTAAAGTAAAAACTAGTATGTTTTAATACCAGTCGTTCTGAATCCTTAAGTTGGAAAAAAGGGCATTTACCACTTAGAACATTTTGAACAATAATATGTTGTGTTGGTAGTATATTATTTGTGTAATTGTATCACCAAATTCTAAGTATATCCGACGCCCTACACTTTATATCAGTGGCTTGTTTGTTACCACGTTGATAAATTGTCGTACCAAAGATGATTGGAACCGTAATAAAACCATATAAAAGAATTTTTATTTCATACTAGCAGTCCCCCGCGGCTTTGCTCGCGAATATTATTCGTAACTAATAATATTCACTTAATTGAAGAACCTCTTTGTACACAAGATTGGTACTTAAGTCATCAAGTGGTAGAATGTCCAAGCGGCTAGTTGAACTAACTCTGCAGCAGGATAAGTAGCTATAGCTGTCCACGCGAAAAGCTGTCTTAAGTTTGTCCCTGCCACTAACAGCGACTTCGTCTGGGCCTTATTTATAGCCCTGCCTATTTGAGGTTGTGGGGTAATTACAGACACCTAAGGTAAGAGGTTAATCGAATGAGAAACATCTGTTTACCCTGTGCACAACCATTCGTGACGGTGCCCTCAATTATATATTTTCAAAATATTCACTTTAACTTTATTGACATTACAAAGTTTCAGAGGGTAAAGGTTTCGCGGAAACGTATTTGGTGCCCCAATTTTGAAATTAGTGAGATGATATCTCGTCGGTTTAATGCCAAAAGTGACAAAGTCAAAATGAGATAAAATTATAAAAATGCTAGGAATATGTATATGTTGTTCACGAACAATTGCCCAAGTTTAAAATCTATTCGTCGTTTCGTACTGTTGTGTCACAGTATAGTAACATACCACATTTTTGTTAATATCTACAATTTAATACTGTTTTTAAACGAAATAGCATGTATGACTTAATCACTTTTGGCAGTATACCGACGATATGTCAGCTGATATTGTAGAGGAACCTAGGTGGAAAGCGAACAGCAATTTTACCCCTTTTAAAGACTACATTTAAATTGCGCTAATTCGATCTGACCTTGTAGTTTTTGTGTGTCAGAATTGAACGTTCGCACGCAGCTTTTAACGGAATTCGAGCCCAGAACCTCCGGGAATTTAAACCTGAGTGACAAACAACTGCGTCACGTAACGTCGAAATAATTCATGAAAATAAGATTTATTGAAAAAAAAAAAAAAAAATCAAACATCTGTGTCCTGGGCTCATAGAGGTTGTACAACACCACGTCTCGATAGGTTACTGTAGTGAAATTTATATCTTAGACATTTGTATAAGTATCCAACTGAAGTGTAAATCACATCGCTAGCCCGTTCAGTCGAATCAAAATCGATCATTCACTAAAATAAATAACACATATCACCCCTGCACAGTATTGAGAAATCGAATTTCGAAAATTCTGAAAACCGTTTTGTGATAATTTCTGTAATCATCATCCTGAAGCAAAAATTAATTGTATATCTCGACGGGTTCGATAGATACGAGGATTTATCTAAAACACGTTCAATGTCTTTTCACCACTTAAGAGAGTAAATTTCGAAAAACCCTTGAATCACGTTTTAGAATACTTAATTGGTATCTCGTGGACGTAAAAAACACATTAGCCCGCTGGGTTCAAGATATATCGACGATTAATTGAAAACGCTTTTCACCACTTTTCACCCCTTTTCACGTCCTTAGGTGGCGAATTTCGAAAATTCCTGAAATTACTTTTTAGGTATTTAAGTAAGCATCAATCCTAAACAAAAATTACGTCGCTTTATAAAAAGCTATGTGATCGATATCTATCGAATGTGAGTCGAAAACTCATATTACCCCATTTTTAACCAGTTTAGGGCCGAATTCGGAAAATATATTTTAAATGGTACTTGGGATATTTATAAAAGCACCAATTTAAAGCAAAGAGCACTTCAATATCTCGATTGATTCGATAGATATGGAAGGATAATCGAAAACACATATCACATATTTTCACCCCTTTTAATAAAGAATTTCAAAACTATTTTGAGTCCTGTCATAGACATTTGTAAAAGTAACCAATTAAAGTTAAAATCACGACGACAGCCAATTGTGTTTCAAAGATAAAGACGATTCATTAAAAACACATTTTGCCTCTTTTTACTGCCTGGGGTTCGAATTTCAAAAAAACCTAAAACTGCTTTTTGGGTATTTACGTAAGCAAAATTTCGAAGTGAATATCAACTCTCTATCCCGAAGAGTTCGATAGATATCGATAGTTGATTGGAAACACATTTAAGGTCTTTTCACCCCCTTATAAGTTGAACTTCGAAAAATCCTTAAATTGGCTAATATGCATTTTACGAGTGTCCTATTAAAGTAAAAATCACCATGATTGGCCGTCGGGTTCGAGCTCTATCGACGTTTCTTCGGAAACACATTTCACCCCTTTTCACCCCCTTAGAGGTCGAATTTCGAAAAATCCCTTCTAGGTCCAGTGGTTTGGGCTGCAGTTTGATATGTCAGTCAGTCAGTCAATCAGTCAGCTTTCATTTTTATGTATAGAGATTTTAATACGAACATTACGTGTTTAATTAAATGTCTTGGCGTTGTAACATTACTATTTTATAAGCATAAAATGATGTACAAGGCGGCCCAAATTTGCGCCGAATGTATATTACAAACAAATATTTTGCACAAATAATTACAGCTGGAAATAAGTCTTGGAAAATTTAACGCTGGCGTGTCTGTCTTTTGCAAACTTACAAACTCCGTTTTTCCTGCCAATTTCACATAATGAAATACTGAAGACTAATAAGGTGTGGTTGGAATGTTGCCTAAATAAATGAATGGGTACCGAGGATATCCAGAGTATCACCTACGATACACGCCATAATGTTGACCATGAAAACATTCTGAGCAGCAAGACGTAAACCACATTCCCCTGAATGTTTCATAAATGATACGATATACTGCGACGATACATTCTGAAGAGTACCAACATATTTTTGGTTTCACAAATTCATAATCTTTTTTGTTGTAATAATATTCGTCGCCAGATTGTTGCTCTATTACTTATATCTGTTGAGAAATAGGTGTAAATTTCTTTGAGTGATTTAGTCTACTGAGTAGTAAAAAAACTGTATAAGAGGTAATAAAAACTTTGACCTATTGTATTCGTCGCTCTTTCAAAGAAAGCTAAAAAAAATATTATTTTTACAAAAAACTGTGCCCCGTGAATTTTGTTTGGTTTTAGGGCAACACGTCACCAAAATTGTACAAAAATAATAACAAAGAGTGATATTTTTATTAAGATGTGTCTCATTCTGATTATCGCTCTTTATACGAAAAAAAAATATTGTTTCAGTGTTTTGGGTGTACTAAACTAATTCCCCCAAAGAAATACGCGTAACGTTCAGTTATCATTAGTTATTAAAACTAACTAGTTTACCAGTGGTTTAAAGCTAGTGGAAAATTTAAGATCATGTTTCGGCTCGGTTGTGACAAATAAATTTCGAAACGAAATTTTTTGTCTGTACAAACTCTACTCAAAGAAAAATTTAAGCTTTTACTTTAATTACGTTCAATGACATTACGTAGTAATAACATCGTATCACATTCTGTTGTTTCAGAACTTTTGTCGTTTAAAGTTCTCTAGTTAAAGCACCCAAGTTATATTCATGTATTTATGTGACAATGTACGAAGCCCAAACATAAACTGCTAATAGTCCCCCCTTCCTCCACACCACTCTATTTTTCCACCTAGAACCTGCTTACCACGCCTCATTTCCTCTCCGTCCTTTCCTTTTAAGCCGAGTTTGAGAATCTTATCAAGTGCGATTAAAAGCCCCTTCATTGTCTCGCCTGGCCCCCTCTTATAGCCAACCTCTGGGGCCCATCCCCCTTAACACAAGGTCCGACTCACCCTTGCATCTCGTTATGTCGTAACGAGCGTCCCATTTGATGAGTCAACATTTGCATTCATTTACCGGCCATGCCGCCCTACCCTCCCCACCACCCCATTCAAAGGAATTCTAGTCCACCCTTCTCCCCTTCCACTTCGCAGCAAAGGCCAGGACCCGTGTTAAGGATTTCTTGGAACATCCTGCATCTCCGCCATCTCCTGGCCAACTATATCGACGAGCCACTGAACAGGTGAGCCTGCAGAACATCGTCACAGCTCTACAAAAAACATTAGATTCTTTACATATGAATGTTTGCCGTCTTTCTTAAATTCCCGCGTTAAGTTAAAGCAATAACCAATTTCAGTAACCAATAATTATTTCATAAACAAAAAATAAAAAAACGTAAAGAAAAAAATTTAAATTATCAATAAAGAAGGAAAGTGACAACACAATAAATTGAAAGTGCAATACGTATGCAACAAAAATAAACGAAACGTTGACCAAAATTAAGGTTTTTGTATACAGCAAAAGTTTGATAGCAGGAACTGTAAAACAACTTATATTTGGGTGTGAAAAAAAGCCACTTGACATTAATTATCAAAATAAAAAATTTACAAATTTAAATAAAGTATTTACCTGCGTAACTGACGAGCTTACTTGTATTCATCTACGCACAAGTTTTGGTTAGGTTTTTATGAGATTGTGTGAAATTCAAGGCATTATATGACATCGACAAGGTGTATTGTATAACGAGGAAGTCATGAACATGTGCAAAACTTAATCAAACAATGTTACACACACGCACATGTCTAACCCCGAGAGAACCCTTTTTTAAAGTTAGCTGAAGCGCAAAAAAATACACTACAGGTATGTTTCATCTCACCAACTTTTATTGGTAACATTAAAATGTTTTAGATAGTTAGACACTGTCCTAAAAAAAATATTATTGTCATTTTTGAAGAATGACATCACTGAATTCGGGTATGTTAACATGAGCTACTGAAACAAATCTTACGAGAAATTTGACAAAACCTATAATGTGGAGTTGGGTCACTTTCATTCTAAACAGTGGACGTAAAAGCTCTATACTATATATATGGCCATTCTCGTAATAAATAATGTTAGCAGAAGTTTGGATAAAATAAGGCATTTATTCATAATTTCTACTGATCTTACGATAATAATTTTTTTGAATCCTAAACTAGATCAGATATCTAAAAACGTATACACAGTTTTGTTAATAACCGTGTGTACTATACTATGTTAACTAATGTTTTGAAGACAAAATACATGCTGACTTCGGTTAAGTATGCATTTAAGGGAAATTCTCATTAATGAAATAATTAGCCAAATCTCTAAAAAACTATTTCAATTTCTACACAAAATTAGACTACAAAGAAAAAACAATAAGTAACAAAACTGTTCAATATTTTTTTCTATAGATACCTGCTCTCGTATAGGAATAAAATATAATAACCGTGAAGGCAATAGAAATGAACGATCATTGCTTTTACGTAGCAGTTTGGTAAACATGGTATATTTTCGTAAATGTTTTTGCTTGGCTGTAATATTAAAATTTAAACTCAAAGGATTCAGTGGCATCATATATTCAAAATACTCATGCTGCTAAGTAGGTTCTACACGAACTCGTACAAAACCAAGACTTATATGACATGTTGTATGCGTTATAATCATCAACACGGTATACCTTTATAGTATATATGGTCATATTTCCTCATCATATCGGAGTAAACACTGACAATTATCATAGATTGTTAGTTAAAAGTGGAGTTAAATTTTTACTCTGTACCTACAGTTTTGTAACCACAATATTAATACTCAGTTTTAGGCCAACCAGTTGCAGAGAGTTATTGTGCTTCATAAACGCACACAAATTTTATGTTGTACTAAGAAACTGATTTAAAAACTGTACGAAATAATTTGAGTGTAAATGGAAATAAGTGTTGTTTTCAATGTTTCCATCGCATCGACTTTCTGACATGATTAAATTTTTTGTCATCATAGAAAGTAACGCGCATTAATGTTATATGATGATAAGTAGGCCTACGTTGTCGCAAACTGCTATCAGCGTCTAGGCGCTTCAGAAGGAAATATAATAATTTCAACTTTGATACATTGAAAAATAATTTGTGTACTCTTACAAGAGAAATCCTTGGAAATCCAGTGGCCAAAAAAAAATATTGTAAATGTATACAAGTTGTTGATGTGAAAAAAGTATATTTTATAAAAACAAACCCTGTAGATTTACAAGTAATTTCTTTGGCAACTGGGTTTCTAAAGACATCCCTTGTAAAAGTACAAAAAAAAGTTTTACACGTTATAAAGAGGGACTTATTTCGTCATACACCCAAAACACATATAAACGGTTTAGTTGCTTGTGAAAATTTTCAAGTAACTACTATCTAATGAACAGTAAAATGTATTATTTCTATAAATAAAATTATCAATTTTTTTTTACTGTGTCACCTGAATAGAACGAACGACTGTCGTTTCTGACAAACTTTTATTTAACTTGCCATTATTATATGTTTGCTCGGGTTAAATATTGCAACTAAACTTAAAGCAGTTATTCTCAACCGCTTGAGCTGAAATTTTGCGTAAACGTTTAGTTTGGGAGCCATGCATGGTTAGCAAAGTGACGTCATTCATAATTATCTGTGTAGATAAACAAGAATACGATATATAACTTGATCTTGACATGAGTAATTCTAAGGGAAAATTTTTTTTATAATATAGAAAAATCTCGTGACTAGCTGTTATATCATATAAATTGTGTAATTTAATTAATTGACAGATTTGATTTAATTTACAGTTTATTTATCTTCTTTTTAGAGCTTATTTAAAAAATATTGTTTTAAAAATTTTTTTTACTATTAACTTATCGAATTTTCTCTCAGTGCATTGGCGTGTGGTGAATGAGTTATAAGGTAAGCTGTGTACGTTCACAACTGTACCTACTTACTTCCTCGTCTACTAGACAGCCTCTCAAGCATAGTTATACAGCGAACGTCATAACATGTGTATAGCATATGCTTTGAAGCTAGCTCGCGTGTGGCCGCTTTACGTTCAGATAAACCCGGGTGCTCTGTAGTTTACTGGTTCCTACTGCGTGTACAGTAGTAATCAAACAGAAGTTTACCTTGCAACAGTCTCACCATAACCCACTTGTTCAGTGTGTAACATTTTAGTTAACAAGAAAATTTTCACCAGAACTTTTCGAGGGAAATTTTTCTTTCGTCACTCCACTGGTGTTAACGCTATCGAATACGAATTTCATGCAGCTCATGTACCAGATATATCTCAAACACGACAGCTAAAATCGCTTACAAATCCATAGAATATTTTAAAAACGGAGCTCGGCCCGTTCTGAATCGTGTATAGGCTACTATGCAAGTAACAGAAGGCTGTGTATTCATGTAAAATTATCAGACATCATCTAACAGTTTATACGAAGGAGCCATATTAATATTTACCAATAAATCTAAATTCACTTCTCATTCTCTATGGCATGTCGAGTAATCAATTCAATTTCCTTCTAGATTAAAATTCTCAAAATCTTTGACAGAATTCATTGTTGGGTAAGCATCATATGAAATTAATGAGTATATTTATATTTATTTATTAGAGACACATACGCATACCTAGCAATAATTTTCGAGGAATGTTCTGAACACTTATGTTATTGACATTGTTATAATTATCTGCGTATAACGGTTTTTTATGAGGACATAAATAAATAATATGTTTTAATACTAGGCTATTAAAGTTTTGGTTAACGTTGATAAAAGGGTGTAAAATTACACAGGTGAATTAATTCTAACGTCCTGGGGGTTGAGGGATATGATCTCCCAGAACCCTCCCAGTGTCTAGACATTTAAATTGTAACATCATGATACATCAGTTTCGTAGGGACTTTACTCAGTCGTGTTTCACTATTTCGTGACCACTGTCTACCAACGACGAAGCGTTGTGATCACTGTTTATTAGTGGCGAAGCGTTGTGATCACTGTCTACCAGTGAAGAAGCGTTGTGACCACTGCCTACCAGCGGCGAAGCGTTATCACTGTCTACAAGCGGCGAAGTGTAAATGTGTTCTAAGGGGAGTGGTACTAAGTCATGACTATACTCAACTCTGAGTTGTATATGGAAAATAACAAACTTGTAGGTGCAGGTATATCTCTAGCCAGTATCGTTCAAGTGTCGATGAACAAAGTCTCTAGTAACACGATTTCAGTAATAGCAACATTTTCTTATATGTTTGTTCCTTCAGGCTTGCTAATGCCACGTGTTAATGGTGTAACGTCATATCTAATACCTGCACTTCCCTTGAAACACGACCAATCTTCGCCACTGCTGTCTGAAGAAAAAGTAGCCGAATCGTCTTCAAAGTTATATTCTAGTTTTAATTTAATATTACCTAACCTGAAACAATTTTGTCATAATTTTGAATAGTGTTTTTTCCAAGAATATTGTTTACTTTTGTCAGGACACTTAATTAGAAATGGCTGAACAAATTTGTTTCGAGAGAGTGGAAAATCGCAAGAATATTTCGTGCCTCCAAGTTTTACAAAACAATGTAGTGTACTGCGGCTTGTATGATTGGAGGCTTGTTATGCAAGACGAATCACAAATATTCAGTAGCGGCGTACCAGAATTTTCACAGGACCAATCAGACGGGAATACGGAACACGGCAAAAACGAAAGAATGTGTGATAATGACATGTTCTATTGAATCCTAGCATACAGTCAACTTCTCCCGCGATATAGCTATGTGTAACTACTTATTTGGTACTTTAAAGTTCAGAAATGTCACTAACTCAAAGTTAGAACAGTCAAAATGCAATGTATACTATATCCAGAAAGTAGACTAATATTAAGTGTAAGTTAATATAATCGTAGTGTTAAATCCGCCAAGTATCACAGCTGTTACATTTTGAGAGGTTTGCAGGTTCTTTGACTCTCATGCATGACTGCATTTAATGACGCATTCCACTGACTAAAAATTATTGGCCTGAAAACGTTCTATAATCAGTAAGCATATAGCTTGAATATTCTCGGCCTGTAAAGAAGTTAGTCACGTGCTCCAGTCTCATAGTTATTCATTTTGCTTATGTGTGTAGTGACCAATGTAATGTGTTTACGCAGTACATTCTTCTGGGATCAACACGAATAATAGAAGCAGCTGTAAGGAATTTGATTTAGAGATGGATTTAACGCTGAACTATGGCTCAACCAACAACCCGTCCGTATAACAAGATGACCCTACACTTAACATCTGTTAGTCTACAATAGCTTGACGTGCCGGACTACTTGCGGCCAAACACTACTTGACATTATTTAAATTGGTTGATACTATTCTAGACCCACAACAAAACAGCCGGAATACATAGGAACACGACTCTTCAAAACAACAGTGGTCGGAGTATGTCTTACATTTGGAAACATACAACGTAAAATAAAAAAAATGTGTGTTTCTTCATTGGCATGTGTCACTATTACTGCTGGTCTAAGGAGCAGGATGGAAGTACATCGCTAAGACATTTTTACATTGCATAAAAATTATATTATATTATATAACGTAATATTTGTTGCAGCAATTTATCCACCATCATCAGTGTATTTTACAAGAAATAGGTTTGAAAATCTTAAATTTAATGTACTTGTATTTATAATCAATGTTGAGTAAACAAAGTTTAAAATTAATATCTACAGAAAAAAACCTGAATTTAAATAATTGTATATATATATATATGTGTGTGTGTGTGTGTGTGTGTGTGTGTGTGTGTGTGTGTGTGTGTGTGTGTGTGTGTGTAATAGCAGCATCCGTAAAGGACATATTACACCAATTTCATATTCTTCAATATTTTAAGACGTAAAAATGCAATGCGTAGCAAAAATTTTTAGTAAATGATTTTTAAAAAAAGTTTATCCCGTAGGATTGATGTAGGAGCTATTTTCTACCTAGTAATTGCCACTTAATAAAGATAATACAACTTTGTCTGATTGGATTTAACGAGCCGCGGTGGCTGAGAAGTCAGACCTGTCGCCTCCCACCAAGGCGATCCGGGTTCGTTTCCCGGCGGAGTTGGTCTCCGGATTTTCACATGTGGGAATCGTGCCGGACGATGCCGCTGGTCAGCGGGTTTTCTCGGGGATCTCCCGTTTCCGGCGCTGCTCCATTCTCACATCATGTTACCCTTCACCAGCACTAAGACCTCGATGCTAAGCGCTGACCAAAATCTCTCACTCTGATTGGATTTGAACACGTGACTTCTAACATAGCAGTCAGAGTTATATCCACTAGACGAACAACCTATATTTCTGGAGCTATAGCAAACGGTACCAGTGCGTACATAACTGTACGCAGAAGAACTTCTAGAAGTATTCCGACCAGCAATGTTAGTTTATTTCATCACTCGTACGTAAATCACAGTTCTCTCTCACACTCTTTGATTTTAAGAATTATACAGGTGGTAATTTTAAGAGCTTACTGTGCACTCTTGGGATGCTTCAGGAAATTAAGTAAGTCTCATTTGCAGAGGTAAAAGAAGAAATATTAAAGTTTCCTAATTTTTATACATACTTTAGTTAATGCAATGTTATGCGTGTCTTAAAAAAAAATCGCAAATTTTATACTGTAAGTGGGGAGTTAAGGCTTAAATTGGATTTTAACAATTACATATGTAATTATGTCAACGACAAATTCGTAATTATTTACGATACCGATACGTTTAGCTATAAATAGATAACAGTTACTTTGTTTTACCATAGACAAACGAGTAATAATACGCGTAAATTCGTTACAGTTGTATTTGTTTACGTATTTTAAACTATATCATTATTGCCAAAAATAGGCCAAAAATAACATGTTAAGTAACCAATACTTTGTACAGTTTAAACGAACAAACAAAAAATGCATATAATATATTCACTGCATGCTGCTTTTGCCGAATTTTAGGGAATACCTAAATAAATGTCCGAACTGTTTCCTCAAATTCAGATATTAATTCCTTTTTTCAAATGTTTAGTTCTATATGTCAATATTCATACAAAAACGGTTCGTGAAGAATTATAAGAGTTATTTAACAATACCTGTGTGCTTTTAACGGAATTTACTATCAGTACGTGCAATTAAAATAAATCATTTTAAATAGGAAAATAAATAAATATTTTAGTTGTAACCAAACATATGCGTAAATGTCATGCCTTACATACTGCTAAAAAGAACCGCCGATTTTTAAATGTTCAATTTAGCCGTAAGTTTACAGCCTTTCTGCCTGGGTTTGAATTGTGAATATGTTACATTAATCAATTTATTTATTTATGTACATAACATTTTGAATCGGAACGCAGTGTACAGCCAAGTAAATAACTGTGCCAAGCGAAATGTTGTGTTTTAAGGAACTCAAAAATAACAATAAAAGAGAGTATCTCAGCACGTAAATAATTCATTACCTTCATAGAAACACAAACTTGTTTTTCTAGACAAATTTAGTTTCATCCAACACACCTGTCTACTAACGTGCGTTTGTCATTGATGACCCAAAAAAAAAAATGTTGGCGAAGCTCACTTGTACAAAAGCACTAGATCTGCCTATCGGAGTGAAACTCATATTTTTAGAGAACGGAAGAATTCGCGAGTTCATATACCTGTTATAATCCAATGTCCTATGCGTATTCTAGCCTCGTATTTTTGTTCATCATCTGCTGTCTTCCATTCGGTAGCAGTAGTGGAGAAACGGTTGGGCTTAAGAGTGCGTGGTAGATAAATAACCACTGAAAGCATCAATAGATTTCTACGCTTTTTCGAAGCCAATATGGATAAAATACTCTATTACGATCCTAGATAATGGTATTTGCAAACTTTATGAGTTAATGTTTATCCAAAATTACTAATTCGTTACGCGTGATCTCTTGCGCCGCAGTTAAATGCACGATGTTCTAGCATCAGAGATTGCACCTCAGAAGTTCCAAACAATTTTGTTTAAAACGTTGGCTAAAACCATTGTCTAGAATTGATATTGTTTAATTTATCGCAAATTCCCTTCAAGAAACTTTCAGTTATTGATCAATGGTTTATCGTTGAGTTATGTACCACGGCCTCTTAAGTATGCATTGGACAGTGGATTATAACATTCTGGTCACTGAATTCGCAAAATTTTTCTTTCCCTACATATTTCTATTATACGAATGTTAATTGTGAACAGATTGAAACTAAAATTATCGTGTAAAATTAAATATTGACAATACACCTGCTATTCAAGATCGACTAAAGAAGAATGACATGTAGGCCTATTAATTTATCAGAACCTGTTATCACAGTGGTTTTATAGTCGCACGAGTGCAATCTTGCGGATTCGAACCGTGATCATAATGCCAATTAATTAAACAAAAGCACTTTGGACGAGAACGGGATGTTATACCATTAAGTCACCGTAATATACAAGCACTGAGTACCCACTACCAAACCTTTACTGTCTATTCGACGTTTTCAGACTGTGGCACGTCATGCCATATGAATGGGTAATTTATATAGGCATATAATAGTGCACTAAATATTGCTACTGACTTTCCACCACAAAAATTAGTTGGTCACCGCTTAGTAAATACGATTCGTTGGAAAGCTTACACGCTAGTTCATTGCTTCGGGCTTAATGTCGACAGAGCATTTAAAACGTACATGAACATTATCGTTATAGATATTTCACATTTGTGCAACCAACAAACAAAACAGCTGTGAGCAGACGACAATGAAATCAGTAGAAAATAGCTACGTGCGTTGGTGTAGGCCTACCGCAATTGCATGTCTGACTTAAGATCTGTGATGCCGCGGTCTTCTGTACATCTTTCTGGATCACCTTCAACACTTCACATTACAAAAATTAATTTACCACAAAATTCTAATATATTCATTTTTATATCCGCCCCTACAATGATGCCAGTTTCTTTTGTATATTTTAGGAGACAGTTTACTAGCTCATTCTTATTTCAAATATAATTGTACTCAATATACTGGGAACAGCCACTTTACGTAGTTCAGTTTGGTGTTTCCGGTTTGAAAATGTATTATCTGAAATATGTTTTACAATTAATTACTAGGTAATGTAAGTGGGCTTCACGTCTCGTCGACAGCGAGGTCATTAGAGACGCGCGCCACACAACTTGGTACAAAGACAACAGCTGGGAGAGGAGTCGGTCATGGCCTTGGTTAAGGAACCATCCCAGTATTCGCCTGGAAACAATGGAAAACCGATATCAGGATGGCCGGAGCCGGGAATCGAACCCGGATACTCCCGAATGCGAGTCCAACGTGCTACCACTGCGTCTACAATAAACGACACTGTGATTCATATTTGCCAAATAATGAAACTTTTGCAATAACATTAATCAATCATACCAGGTATACATCGTGTCGTAAACGAATAATTGCAAACATCTTAAGTTCTTACATTCTGATGAATGCACGTGATCGAAGCTGAGAATTCGCTCGTTATATTTTCGTTTTTAAATAAACAGTTACAACCACGAACATATAGCCTAAATTATCTTGCAATCGCTGCATATTCGATAATAATAGATTAATAGAACTCGTTAGCATATCGCAAATAATATTTATCCTGTAAATTTGTCTAGTGAATAAGAAAAGGAAAAATTCGCGTATACAATAACTAGAAACAGGAAAAATTCGTGGCTTCACTGACCTGTAGGCTAGCATCCAAACATATCTGTGGACTGAAGTAGACAACAGCTGTTCATTAGCTGCGGCTCAGAGACTTCCAGGTGATATCAAATAAGTCAACGGCAAACAGCGAAAGTGACACGAACTTATATTTGCTGGAATTGTAGCGTTTGCTTAAAATAAAACGTGAATATTTCATGTCCCTACCAATAACCTACATGTTAGAATCCACTATCCTGTGCGTACACAAGTCCCGTATATTAGTTTACTGTCTGCTCTCATAGCAACTAGTGGTCTGGGCTTGAGTGTGCGTATTACAGTCGATTCTAACGTGCAAATTTTTGCTTTCCCTCTAATTAAAACGAGCGGTTTTTTTAATAGCCATTCCTTATAATTATTACTGTCTGTCTTGTTGTTTACAGTGAAAAAAACTTCCTCAAACGTTTAGGAAGTTATTATCCCAGATGCAGTATGGGACAGTTACCATACTTCCGTCTTGCAAATATGCAAACGTTTACAAATGTTATAATACAAGTCTGGTAACATTATTATTAATTTGACTGTTTTATAATTAGGTTTAGGAGTGTTACCATGGATGTCTGGGAAACTATTCTACCATACCTACTTTCTTAGCGCTCCTATACGCACGTCTGGTAAATTTACAAATAATTTTTTAGAGTGTATCACATGAATTGTTGATCCGCTGCGAGAAAACTGAAATACCCTGAGCTTGGGACAGTTTTACAGAATACTTTTTGTTTTCTATTTGTGTCAACTGTGAGTAAATAGTATTGCGATTTCTTAAGAACATTCATATAATTTCTTAAATTGGGCTACCGTTTCAGTTTACCAAAGGGAAGATTATTTTTACAACATTAAATAATTCAATATTTTTATCTACATCAGTTACTGCGACACAAGCATATTACTTTAGAAAGCCTTTTTTTTATTCACTTATTTTGTATATTCACGCCACAGAGATGATTTTGCGTTACTTTCTGACAACAGACTAGACTGCAAGGTTTTGTTAACTCGCCCTATGCCTTCCACTGGCCTAAAATGTCGTTAATTGTAGCGGGGAACACTTTCGAGCCAATTATAAATAGTTGTACGGTAGTGTCACCAATCGCACGTAAAGCATTCAAATGCGTAAAAGACTATGATGGTATATCGCGAAATTGTTTTGTGCTACCATACCCTTGAAAACACAGTTGTGTCTTGTGACTTGTATGACTGGGTGATATATAGAGGTACGTAAATTTCGCAGATACATTCCAGGTCAGGTTGAACGCCAATTATATATACTTCATTGTCATGTCTGTGACTTGCTGGCAGCTGTTACGAAACGCGTTTGACTACTGCAAGCCAGTAGTAAATAAGGAAATAATGCGAAGTGCTATCGCTTGTTACCTGCTGGCAGGCCCCGGGTTTAGGTACCTGGTGCCCTGGGCAGATTAAAATTACCCCGTCCCCTCATCCCTAACAAAAGTCATGCAGACATTTTGAAAGATTCGCTGTTGTGTATTATTTCTCTTAAGAATGTGGTTGCATGAAATACATAAAATTACAAAAGGGCGTAATTTATCAAGTAAATATTTTTATTTAAAGTACAAAAAATTCTTCTTGCGAGTTGCGCCCCTTCCAGATTGCCGCCCTGGGCAACTGCCCACTCTGCTCAGTTATAACACGGGGTCTGCCTGCTGGTACGGTTATATGCCAATAGACAATCGATTGTGGCCAGTGTATGTACAGGACTTACAAGTCTAGCCTCCTGCCAGATGAATCCGCGAAATTGACGTACCTCTAGTGATATAGATCTGACACAACGTAGGTGACTGCAGACTAATTATAGGCATACAATATTACAATAGCGGGAGTCTTATTGGCTCAGTCAAATAGGGTAACAGCTCCACCTACAAGCGTAAGTCAGAAATCCTTTCATAAATTGAACGTGCGTTGAAACCCAGCAAGCAATCAAGTTTCCCCGTGATAAACCTCCATCTCTAGACATCACACAAAGACTGGTGGACAACCAAATCACAGATTGTGCTCGAGTATGTATAGATCAGTGGAGTCTAGTCTGTCACGAAATAACGAATGTGAATTTAGCACGTCCTTAGTAATAACGTCAGTGTATAGATTCCGACATACTCAGAAGTTGAGTTCTCAATTAAATATATAGTTTTGTTATTATTGTTAGGGACCGTAAAAATTCGTAAATTCAATGACCTGCAGGCTAGAATCCACTGCACTATGCGTACTCAAACCCCGACCATTTGTCAACTAGCTGCTACTCAGTGGAACAGCAGACAATGAACGAATAGACGGGGCTTGAGCATGTATAGTACGATGGATTCTGGCCTACGGGTCATTGAATTAGCGAAATTTTCCAGTCCCGAAATTGGTATTATCTCTATTAGTCACCAGACGTTTTTGCTCAAGTTTTCACGGGGGCCACGGGGACCGAATGGTCAGACCATTCGCCTCCCACCAAGGCGATCCGGGCTCGATTCCCGGCGGATTTTCGCATGGGGGAATCGTGCCGGACGATGCCGTTGGTCGGAGGATTTTCTCGGGGATCTCCCCCCCCCCTTCCCGGACAATTCATTGCGGCTACTCCATACTCACCTTACGTCATCCCTCACCAGCGCTAAAAGACCTCGATGTTAAGCGCTGACCAAAAATCTCTCACTCAAGTTTTCACTTTACAACGAGCAGCGTGTAGAGTCGTGATTAACGTAGTTTCGATATTCAACTGTAACACGTTCCACAGGCAAGCTGCGACATCTGCATGAGCAGCAGCAAGTCAGAGAGATCCAGCAGCGCGGCTGGGATTACGCGGGCACAAATGACCGGATGTCACTGCAGCCTCGGGCCGGAAATGTTTTCAGAACCAGGCGGGGAACAGTAAAGATAGTGAACTGAAGGGGGAGGGGGTTATGTGTTGAACATGAACAGCAATCGTTTCATTTACGTCCTTGCGCGAGCGAGAGCCTGTTCCCTCTTCCCCAATCACGGCGGGATCAACGGCTACACCGCCGGCGGGCGGGCTAATTTATCCACACTTCAGGGCCGCCGCGGCACCGCCCGCGGGCCCCGCAGCGGGCTTATCCGGAGTATCATAACAAAAACGCGGAAGTGTCCTGAAGGGGCGGGAGGGTGGTGTATCGGGCGCATCGAGCGCTGCAATCGCGGTAATCGAAGGGCGAAATGTGTACGCGCCAGTCGCATGGAGCTCCCGACAATTACATACACGTGCCAGTTGCATTAGCTAGGGAGGGGAAGTGGGACGAGGTTGGCGTGGAGAGATGGGCGTAATGGAGGGAATCCCCATGACTAGTACGCCGCACACAGACACAGAGGATCAACGGCTCGTATCTCCGCCGAGGCCAATTAACAGCCCCTACAAGGACTAATTCCTCCCCAGCCCTCCCACAACCCAGCTCTTCGTTCCCCTTGGCTGGAGGGGCGCCAGAATTTACGTCAAGAGTGGCATTTGTCCACATTAATAGTACCCGATGTACGTTGTGGTGTCTTCCGCAGGATTCCGAGCACGTTCTTTCGAATTCTGTGCTTGCATCCTTTGAAGGCTGTCAGTGGAGTGAGTGAAAGAATTTAGTCTGCGCTCAACATCTAGGTCTTGAGCACTGGTGAGAGGTGACATGAGGTGGGTGTGGAGAGGCGCCGGGAACTGGAGACCCCCGAGGAAACCCGTCGACCGTGCAGCCCGATTCCCACTTATCCGAGATCGATCCCGCCGGGAATCGATACCCTGGTTGGCTTGGTTGGAGGCGAATTGTCTGACAATTCGACTAAACCGGCTCCTAGGTTGTCCGTGGACAGACGCTGTGAAAAATTGCGGAAATATGTGGTTCTGAAATAGTCTGCAAAACAGTGTATGGTTGGACGGCTGTTAATTTAACATGGGTCAATCTTTCAGTTCTGACACACATAGGCTAAGCCAAGGGGTGGACCGGGTGTACACAGGATCACTCATTACATCTGACAGATGTTAACACTAACTTTCCTTTAAGAATGTTCAAGGGGAGAAAATTGCAATTTGGTTATATGTATGAAATAGTGTTAAAATTATAGACCTTACTTGGGATTACATTTTCATGTGACAAAAAAAAAATTAGCGTAGCTAGTTTTCCCATAACAGCATTTCATGGTTAAAATTTACATGTTTTTCCTTCATACAAGTCTTGAATACCAATAAACATTGTCAAATTAAATAATTCACAATATTAGTGCATGTAACAGTCTACAGCTTGAAGCATTTAAAAACCCATTATAAAACAACGTTTTCTAAAGTTGCTAATATTTTGTTAACTTAAGCAAATTTTTAACTACAAAAATATTTTATAATAGGTTTTTGTATACTGCAAGCCGTTGACTGTGACATGTATTTATGATTTGACTTTTTTCCATTTCATCATGTGCTCTGGTTTTCCAGTTTTGTATGAAGTAAAAATATGCAAATTTGACTTTGAAATGTCATTATAGGAAAACTGGCTGAGTTATATTATTTTGTAAGCAGAAAATGAACTCTCGTGTAATGTTTACAAATATAATTCTATTTTACACAAATATTAAATTATGATTTTATTTTCCCTACTGTAACACCCTTAAGAGACATGAAGGGCGATTTTCATTTACATCATTAGTGTTAAATGCCGTGTCATTATACCACAGAATAATATTAATTATCATTATTATTGTTCAACGCTTGCATAGCCATTTCTGGTTGGACAATGAACCCTGTTTTATAATTGCAAAAGTATGCTGATTTGTTGAATTATGTACTGTACATAACAGAGTAATTCAAAGCAAAATGTACACGTGGCAAACAGGCATGCAAGATTAGTGAAAATTTAAGGCAAAATGTCGTCCCTTAAAAAGAGGTCTCCAGTAGGCCTATAAATATTACACTTCTCGTATTCACGTCCCGCCATAGCTAAGAATCGCGAACAGTTTTATGGGAGTTCGTGACACATGGTTCACTTTAACTCTCTTTACTCAAATCTTGAACAAGTTTTGGTTATAAACAATGCAGTTTTGTCACTATGCATTGAAACTATTTGTCGCGAGAAATACTTTATCTTAAAAATGATCAAACATATCAGATTTCCATTTAGAAACCTTTGTTAACGTTTAAGTATTATGCTACTAGTTATTGTAATTGGGCGCTGAATTCCAAACCATTCTAACCCCAAAATTTAAGAATTAGCAAAAAAGATAATTTATTTACTGTAGGCATTTATTTCTGTCTGAAATATGACACTATCAGGGAGTAAAATTATTGCATTTAAATTAGTAACATATTTAAGACATAAATACACACGAAGAAGATATTACTTGTTATGCTGTTTCATAAACTTTGGAGTTAACATTGTTTCGAATCCAGGTCCCCAATTGTTTTGATGGGGAAAATGTATAGCATTGTTAGACATGCACAGCAAAAGTCATAATAGACACAACTACATATCTTAAAAGGTCTATATATGAAAGTATGTCTGCAGCTGTTTAGCACTGTTAAAGCACGAGACGTTTTATCAACGGTGTGAACTGGAAACACTAGCAAGGTCCACATTCCTATAACTCTATATTTAATGGTGGTCATAAATTTACGGACTGAACTTCTTTTATGATAATAATATTAGAATGTGTTTATAAACATTTTAAATTGGAACTTATAATAATGACTAAAACAGCATGTCTATATCCTAAAATCACGATCATTTTTCAATTTATAAATAACAAAAATATAGCTATAACTACCCATAGAGAAATGTGCTACTGTAGGAGGAACAGCGTTCGTATCGGCGTGAACTGATACTAAATAACACGTCTCCTGTTTTTCTTCTGACTTTTACCACATTGTCCTGGTACAATATTTGCTACAACTACTTACTTACAATGAGACCCATTTTCTTTCTATCGAGGCTCTTTAAAAAAAATTGTATTTTAAACAGGAGACTTAAGACTCTCGTAAACTTGTAATTCCAGTGTTCGCCAAGTTTTGTAGTTGTGTCGTTTCAAATATATTTTTCCTATATTGGATTTTGCCCAAGTTTTCAAAGTACAGACATATACACACAAATAAGTAATTAAATTGTAATGAATTGTGTTTTGCGTAAACATACATTTTTAAAACTAATTTATATAGTTATGAAACGTACTACATTCCTCATACTTGTATAAAAATTGGCATATTAGAGATTTGGAACATAGGTAGAGTTTGTGAATTTCTGCAGCTGTAGTTGCCCGTTTTAGTTATCATTGTTTAATAAACACCAATCATATTAATAAAAACTAGCCTATATGTATAAATATATTGAGCCCAGGCAAGGGTGTAGCCAACCAGAGAAGGGCAGGAGATGGGGGTTATAACAACTTCCTCTTGACTCTTGCAACTAGTTTTGGAAAACCAAAACCTACACGTGTTTCGCGTCGCGGGCAAGGTTACTTTGTTGACGAGAGAAGACAGGGGTGAGGGTCGGGCCGGCTGATCGACACCAGTATGACTAATTTTATAACGAAATAACACATAAATGTTCATTAATGAAATTATGATTTCTTTTATAATTTATATTCATGGTACTGTATCAATCGTGCGTGTCAATAAATAAATGTACACATGATTATTAGAGTCCTTTTACACGTTCCGGTTGTAACCCGGCCGGGTGGAACCGAACGTGTAGTAACACACTAGACAGCATGTACGTTTTTACACGGTCCTGTTTTGATATCGGGCGGGAAATAACCGGCCGGTAGCCGAGTGGCGCACGGATTGTGCCTCGACTTGGTCCGGTCACTGGCCGGGCGCTAGCAAGTACTTGTGTGTTGTTATGTTAGGCGGTATTTTACACGCGTCGAACAGTGGGGCAGATGACCCAAATCTGCGACCAAAACCACTAAACCAATGTTTTTGTAGAATTTTTTTATTTGCAGCTTAGTTTATGTTAAAAACACAATAACTAAATCAAAAGCGAGTTGTTATACATTTTATAAATTATTAAATAATTTTTTTTATTGAAACCATAAATGTTTTGCACCAGAGAAGTGAAAGTAATCGGAATCATTAAAAACTATATCTTTGTAATTTGTGACAAATGTTATAACTTATTGAAGGTTATACTATACAAATATACTTAAATCATACTAACTGACGATAACAATACAAAATAGCAAACAAAATTATTTTATAAGTTTAAAACATTATTATTGGTTGAGAACAACAATTATTTAGACCTATTTTACACTTGCAATACATGAATATTTACACAATCTGACAAACAGAGAATGGAATAATGTTTATCTTTAAAAATTATTTTTTTTCTTGTTTATCTCTTTCA
This sequence comes from Medauroidea extradentata, assembly GCA_003012365.1. Classification (NCBI taxonomy): domain Eukaryota; kingdom Metazoa; phylum Arthropoda; class Insecta; order Phasmatodea; family Phasmatidae; genus Medauroidea; species Medauroidea extradentata. The sequence goes on from PNEQ01121196.1 coordinate 39,542, forward strand.
CTATCCTCATCACTAGACTCTTCGCAGCTGCGACTACTATTACATCCGCAAAGGCTAATTTTCCGAACTTGAAGCAATGCAAATATTCGTTTAAGCAAAAATGAATTATGTTTGCGTGGAGGAGTTTTAACTGAAGATAGTATTAAGTAAAAAAAAAAAATAATCATGTGTAAAAGGTCTTTTTGCACGATATGTATTTAAGTATTCTGAATTATTAAAAAATTGACTTTATTATCAGTGGACAATAACTTCTTGTATACTATACAAATAAATTTAAACAATACAAAATGATGGTTATAGTATTATATAGCAGACAAAAAATTTTATAAATTAAAAGTATAATTATTTGCTCAGTCCACACACGTAAACGAAGAATGCTTTGACCTACTTCGCACTTGCAATACATAGATATTCACACCACCTTTAAAACAAAGAAAATACACAACAGAGAATACAATAATCATTAACTTAATAATACTTAAAACAATCGAAATGATATTTTTACAGTTCATCTCTCTCACTATCCTCATCACTAGACCATTGCTGCTGCGGCTACTTCTACATCCGTGAAGGCTGATTTCCGGATATTCAAGCAAAGCAAGTACTTGTTTAGGCAAAGATGAATGGTGTTTACGTGGGGAAGTTTTAATCGAAGACAATTTAGGGTCAGAAGAAATTAGTAAAATGTGCAAAAGGTCTGTATTTGTTGCTAGCATGCTTGTTTTTCTGCACCTTCTTTCTCTGTATCTTGTAAAATCTTTCGCCCGACATTATTGGGCTTCTTCGCTGAGCATGCCTATCGGTAACAAAGCACATTCAATGACGTTAATTTCATGAATGAAGACTATATCGACTGAAGAAGGCATGAGGTACCACGGATAGTTCTCCACGTACAAATGTGCCGTCTCTAGTACATATGCCTTGAAGGCCTCAGCGCTTACAGCGAAACCACAGGATAGAACGCGGAGGGTAATCCCACATCTCCCTATCAACTCTTCGCTGATTCCTGTGAGGGCCGCAGTCTTGGTATGATCCTCGAAGAAACGACGAGCTGTGTTCCCGCATCACTTCTTTTTCCGTGTCCTTGCACAACTTGGTCAATAAGTAATCCTGTTTCCTTTCTAAAATTAACTTGTATATAATTTTGCGATCTTCCACTACATTCTTTAAATCTATTTTAATTTTCCAAACGTTTGGTCCCAGCCTGTAACTCACATGAAGAATCCGTTCCATAAAACTAATGTATGCATGTAGAATTGACAGTCCATATTCTAGTGCATTAGTATCCACATCTAAGCGTGTTATTTCACTTAGGCCGTTCATGTTTTTTTTTGCGAAACTCCGCACAGGTTACTCCGCTGAGAACTACTTGTGTTAGTTACTGCCGAGCTAAGCTTGCCGTCAATCATTATCATCACTAGACGATTTTTAACAACAGTATGTTTAGAACCTTTGAAATTAATATGAGATGAAACTATGTTTTCGACTTGGGATGTGACACATGCATGCTCCAATTTTATTGCTTCTTTACTATCTTTTGAATACGATTTTCAAAGGCCAAAATAATAATGTATATGATGGTCGAGGGTTCTGCCACACAATGACATTTTATTCATTGCTTTTATCAATGTAGAAAAGCTGAATTGGCACAACACTTGTCATTATTAGATCACTGTATGAAAACTACCATCAATACTTTTTTGCTTGTGCATTTTTTGACAACTTCCGTCAAATCCCCACTTGGATATTAGTGTAAGCTTAGAAAGTGTATCTTCACCCAAGCTTGTATCATCATCAGCAATAAGTGATAAAATACGTTAAATTATAATGTCCGTTAGGGATTGCAGTTTTACCTCGGCCTTTTGGGCTGTGACTTCTGTGTCTTCTTTGGGTAGATATACATTTACTCTTTTCAGCCTGAATCTGTTTATATGAAGGGTACAAATTAATTCCCCTGTACAAAGCCTGAGATCTTATTAGATGATAAGAGGAACGTGAAAGATCCACATCTATCATTAAAGCCAATGCCTCTTCAGGAGTATACGTGAGTTGCCTAGCTCTGTAACTTCCCTCCAAATGCATAAAATTTTCTATTGCAGAAATTGTGTAAATTATTTTTACGTAATACTCGTGCTACATATGTAATTACTATTTTATTACATAAATGTTAATCCACATGAAATAGTGTAGAATCTAAAAGTTAATGCGAGGTAAATGTTTATATCAATATAACGTAACTACAACTATAGGCACATATAGGTTTTGCTTTTTATAATGTTATACATTTTCGCTCCTTACGTAATATAGGCCCTTCTTACTGAAAATTAACTTTTCACCCAATACTTAATTACGACCAAGTGAAATTTCCAAATCCGTCGCTAAGGTACATTTTCTTCAATCGATATATCAGTGACTCAGTTTTTCACCCAAAAATACTGTACAAAGTATGCAAATTAAAGCATGTTCCGTGAAATGTGCCACTGATACTAACTGGAGCTTGCCTCGGCCGGCCAGTATGGCACTGATGTATCGGGGGCCACGGGACCGTCCATATCCCTAGCATTTTCGCTCACTCTGTGTCTTCTAGCTTCTACAGTAGCACGTTGTAGCAGCTAATTTTTTTGTATGTTGTTAGTATGTTGTAAGCAATTCATTTAAACCTTGCTAGAAGATGGGATGTATTGGGCACTTTTTTGTAGGGCAAAACAAAGTAAAAGTTAACATTGCAGAATAGACTTCTAACTAGATAATTATTAGAATAAAAAAATGTCACAATTTCATCGAAACAATATTTTTAGTTTGTCAAGATAATAATTGAATTTGATACGGTGGCACTATATTTACTTTACAGTGTAAATATAAATTACGTGGTTCCTATAGCTATAGCCTAAAAATCCATCATTCTAACACCAAATGGGATGATCATCTTTCAGCTAATGTAACTGCCTAAGAACAATGACATACTGTGCTTATTATTCTCATTCGGAATGGCCAAATCTATTAAGTTTTCAGATTCGGTGTAAAATTTATTAATTTGTGAATTTCAACTTTTGGGTTTTGGCCGCAGATTTGAGTCATCTGCCCCACTGTGCGCCGGTTGTAACTCGTCCGGTTACCTGCTGAGCGGACAGTGTATAGTATCGTATTGTATTGGACGTGAATGTAGTGTAGACCAAAGAAAGGTGTGAACATGAGTGATTGCGAAATTGATACAGAACTTCTGATCTCTCTCGTGGAAAGCAGGCCTGTGCTGTGGGATAAAACACTAGATAATTACAAAGACAGAAATAAGGCAAAAAATTCCTAGAAGTTTACGTAAGGCTAACACTAACTTTGTTGTAGCAAACAAATAAAGTTAATTGTTAAATTAACAATCGTAATGTTAAAATAACAATTGCATTTCATATGCTTCGACCATAAAATTGTGTTGTCACAATTTTTTTAGTTTTACTTACATTTGGTTCGTTACAAACTTTATCAGCTAAATTCAGCAATGTGTTTCTTTGATTTTACATAGTATATTAACTCCTGTTAAAAATGCCTATGCTAGTTAGTTCGACTCAAGTAACGACTGGTTTGGTAGATATTTACTTACACTGGTCAGTCTTAAAATGGCGACAATAAGGTAAGAGAGTTTTAAGCGAGAAAATACAGCTTGAACGTTCGTAAACGAGCCACTTTGATTGGTCAGGTTTGCAAACGGAAAGTGTGCGAAGTAAGAACCGTTTGTCGATAAGATGGACATTCGATTGTATACATTTAATAACAAAATAATAGCTTATTTGGCAACTAGGGATTTAAACTGATTATCAGCTTGATTAAGGGATCCTTATATCAATACAAACAATTTCAATGTTACTTGATCATTCTAACCGAATAACAAATCCCACAAAATTATAAAAGCAGAGACTGTATACCGTGTTTGTTAAGTGTTATTTTCTCATTCCCAGTACATAAATTGTTTTCGTAGCGATGTGATAGCGTGCTTATTTTTTGCCAAGAAATTTGGGTTAGAAACTTGTCACGGAGGTTGATATTTGTTATTTTAATAAATACCTGCACAATTTAGCGGAATGAATGAAACTCTGCGAAACATTAATTTTTTTCCGTATTTCTCAGACTTAACAAACGTCAGGTATTGTTAATTTCCCGTATGTAGTGAATAAACAACCATGTAGCGACATATGAACTGAGTACGTACTCTCTTTAAAATACGTACTTAGGTTTAACTAATATTCTGATTAAATTTTTCAGTATTTTAAAATACGTCGACATTATATGGTTTAATTACGTCTACCAAGTTTAGTATAGCAGACTAAGATTTAAATAGTGTGTACCTGTGGTAGTAAATTATTTAAAAAAAAAACGTAAAGTGAATTGAAATGTCAACTAAACGAAACATTGTCCCAGGAAAATTTCTTACTGTGAAAATATTATCCTGGCTACACTTGGCAATCGACCTGCAAGTGGTTAGCAGTATAGGTGTAAGGGGTCGCGGTGGCCGAATGGCCAGACCATTCGCCTCCCACCAAGGCGATCCGGGTTCGATTCCCAGCGGAGTCGGTCCCCGGATTTTCGCATGTGGGAATCGTGCCGGACTGTGCTGTTGGTGGGCAGGTTTTCTCGGGGATCTCCCACTTCCCCCACCCTCTCATTCCGGCACGGCTCCATACTCACCTCATGTCACCCCTCACTAGCGCTGAATACCTCGATATTAAGTACTAACTAAAATCTTTCATTCACTTACTCAGCATAGGTGTATACATATTTGTACTGCTGTCTATGTGAAAGTTTTGGCCCAAGACTTCCAATCGGTATTGATTAGCGTGTATTACATCATGTTAATGCTTGTTAGTAAAACTCGCCGGGATTTAAACCGGGATTCCCACTATGAGAAATATTTTTATTTTAAGTTAGTACCCATTACAGGCAGCACAGTAATAATGCAAGCACTATTTAATTATTTTTGTATAATAATATTGGTAGTGACATGTAATCATCAGAAACTTGTGCAAACAGAATGATAATTCGCACATTTTAAGTAGAAAGATATAATTACCGTATATGTCACACAATAAATAAATAATTAGCTCTTATTATACAAATATAGAGTACACATGATTTTCCAGATAAACCTTGTCAGAAATATAGCAATCTTAAACTAACTGGAAGTAAGTTACAATTTTAAAGTTACATGGATTATGTGAAACGTTTATGTGCGCAGTATTTATATGTTGTTCCTACGTGTTTCCATACTATTTTTCGCCCTTCCGGGGGAAGTCGGAGTGAATCCTGACAACATACTTGACGCTAGCACCCGGACGGTTTGGTACCAACCGGTTGATAACCGGAACGTGTAAAAGGGCTCTTAATGTAATTATTTTGACCAGTTGTAAAACGCTGTTATCAGTAAGATTTAATAATTGGTATTTCAAATGTTTAAATAATAGTGTGAATAAATGAAAACATCTTGCTACGTTCAAAATTTAGTCTACACGTGAATAAAACAAAACATCTACCCACTTTTAGAACACATGCCTAAATGTGCGTACTGTTCATTGGCTGAATTTATTAAAGTGCTGTACAACCTATGAAGAAAGGCCACCTCCTAATAAATAAATAAATTTCTGCCTAAGCCGACCACGATGATGCATTTTTAAAAGAGATTGTTCATGGTAAAGAATCTGTTAAGGAGTTTTCAGAACCACGCGCGTAATTAAATAATGCATTCTAATATGTTTCATCTTTAAAAAATTCTTATTATTACTACTAGTGTTATATTCAATGCTAGATACTGGAACAGCGTAAATAGCATCATTTTACACCTTCAAATCCTGATTTTCTGAAGGAGGGCCCCAGAACCCACAGCTTTAATTACGGGGATCGGTATTATTTATAAAATGCCTAATATAAATCCAACCGATCTCCCCTCCCCCCCCCCAACTCATACACACACACACACAAATGCTGGCTACACCACTGGGCTCTGACCACAAGACACGTTCGAATAAGTGGTATACATCATGTGCAATACAGGTCCTGGGAATTTTATCACCTGGTAGCTAATCCCTGGCATCGTCTATAATAAAATGCCAGGTTTCTCAATGGCTCACACAAATGGGCATTCACGAACGAACGTTGAATTCGTAAGTACCTCATTAAAACAAGCAATGTATATGTTCAAAACTATCAATATTTTCTTTAACCAAGCCTTTATATCTGCGAAACAGTGCATGCGTAAACTGTTCAAAAAACCGAGAGTTACGAACTTAAACTGTCGCCTGAATTTTAAACAATTTTCTTTCGTTGTTCGTTGTTCCTGGCTACTTCCTGACACTGACAAGTTTCCTTCCAAACATTTGTTCTCTAGCCACATGTCCTTTCCTTCAGTCAAATTGCTGGTAGACAGACGGAATATTACACATATTAATTCATTACTAAGGATTATAATTTTGTGTGATGACAGCTTTTAAACCGTAAACAGAAAATGAGCCTTATTTTTGCCCAGTACATAAAAAAATTATTCTACTTAATAAAAAATCTGCTTCAAATATTTTATTGTAAAATCCAAAACAACTTCGTATTACGTACCGGTAATAAAACTCTGAGCATATCCAGTAGTCTTGTTATACTTAAAGTAAATTATTATTAATATTGATCATCCATGAGTAGCATTATTAGTCCCACTGCAAAAATGTTACAAGTTTAAGACTCTTCAACATACTTTTTATAAGAAATGTCATACCATAGGAAATCAATACCTTCAGATCTAACTCGCCCTGTACAACTCAGCTATTCATTTACAATTCATAAGCAGAGCCGTGCAAAATTCGCGTTTTTTAACCTATTTGGCGAAAAGATAGAATTTATTGCCTTACATAAGCACGAGTACAATCTGTGAGTTCATTGGACACAATTCATTTTGTAATGACAAGAGCCAGGGTTTTTCGGTGAAAATTATTTTTCATCAATTGTTTAATTGCTTTACGTGCACATATCAAGCTCTTGTCTCTCATCTCACTGGGCCAAACACAGTAACGTTTCTGAGACATCACACATCTGAGATTTGTGGATAGAACCCATTGGCAAGTGATAGTTAAAAAAAATCCAATCGCTGATAATGAAGCAGAAATACATAAGTGCACGTAAGGCATTGAAAAAAATATGAAAAAATATTCTTCTCTTCAAAAATCAGTCCACTGGCAGGATGCAGCAGCGTGGCATACGGTCGGGGTGTGTACGTAAGTAGTTCCACGTGCAGTGATCATCTGTGACACGTCGTGTCGCTGGGTGGTGAACAAGATGTCTCAGCTTGCTGGGGAGGCTGGGAATAACCAATACCAACCCACGGACCAAACTGGCGGGAGTCTTTGAAGTGTCATCCTACGTCGCTGTAGTAGGAAGAGCAGGTGGCCGTGAAGTCAGAGACGGCTATTTTGCTGGACACTCGTAGTACAGTCTGACTCAACGAGGGATGAGATACCTGCTCGATTGAATCAACGACCCATGATGCACCAACGAGTTCCAGTGACAGATCTCACAGCACTGCCACACGATGGCATAAAAGATTTCTCTAAGTCGGTTGGAGGGGGCTTCACAAGTACATTTAACATAACACAATTTTTTTGTTTGCCATAAACGACAGATTGCTGATCCGCCAAAAATAAATAATTAAATGAAATAAAATAAATATATGGTTACAAATTTACAAATGGAATGTCACCGTCATTTTAATATCAATTATTTAATTACTTCTTTTGTTTGTGTAATGGACACAAATATACAGACTGTGTGTGGTTTAAAAAAATACTATTTTTTTGCTATAAAGTGTTGCAAGACTTTATTTGCGAAATGTATCGGTAGTCCATCAGCATTTATAAATGTAACAATCAATAACAAACTCATAGAAAATAGCGTCAAAGTCATATTTCATATTTGCCCTGCCCTCAAGGGGATATCTTGTTATCACCAAATGCAAGACATACATCATTCATGTTTACATGTTTATTTATTTCTTGACAATTTTGTGACATCTATCATACTCAAATGTCTGCAACATTGCTGCTAAGAGATTTTGCCAAACATTACAATTAATGTTCAAAATGACCACCCCGTGCAGCTACAAATGCACGAACACGTCGTAACATGGACCGGAGAACACGTCCAAAAATGCCTGGTTGAACATTTATTGTTTCACATGCTTATGTAACACCTTTGTTTTTTTAACCGGAGCTGAATACACAAGACTCTTAATGTGTCGCCGCAAGAAAAAGTCTAATGGGTTCAGTTCGGGTGAGCAACGGAGCCTTGTAACATGGCTAAATCGATCAACCCGACTGCGATCAAATGCAGGATCCAACACAGCGCTGACTGGACGACTAAACTGTGCTGGAGCACCATCATGCATGAACCACATCCTTCTGTATACGCCAAAAGACATGTCCTCTAACAGTTCTGGCAAAACAAAGGCAAGAATGTCCCTGCAAACTTCGCCTGTTTTGTGGCAACACATATGGCCCCACCAGAAAATCACACACAATTTTCAGCCCAAAAATTTATACGAAATGATTGCTGATGTCGACCACTTGTAGTCGCATGTGGAATGTCGTCTACCCACTGATGATTGCTGTGGAAGTTAGTGATGCCTTCCCTCCCAAACGTGGCTTCATCTGTAAGCGATTTGACGACGCGAAGGCATTCATTTCAGTTTATCGAATGAACCACTTGTAATATGTCAGTCGAGCAGGGGTGATCGGCAGATTCAAGGTCTTGCACTCGTAGGTATTGGTAAGCGTACATTAGCTGCTGATGGAATACCCACCATCTGTTGTGTGACTAACACATAGTGTATCCCCCTACATTCCTGGTGCTGGCACCTGAATCTTCGTCAATGTAGTCAAGGATGCGCTCTTACAAACGTGGAGTTCGACATGTCATGAGTCGCCCGGATTCAGCTGTTTTCGCAAGCAACATTCCTGTCTCAGCAAGTCGACGAAAAAACGAAGCAAATGTTTCATGCGTTGGCAGTGCTTTGTCTGAAAATGCCTAGCCATACAACAGCTTCGCCAGTCTACCAGCACCGTTCGCACGACAATACGTGAATATCTTCTCCGCTTATTACGATGCGAATAAACAAGAATATTTTCAGTGTGACCGGAAAACTTTTCTACAAATAAGGATACTCACACGTCCACCATCGTTACCACAACAGATAACACTAACTCAACCCACTATGTCATAGTAGTTCACGTGTTACAGAGGACGTGTGGCGTACTTGAGACATGGTCAGGGCCACGACTTTGTCGCGAAAATATTTTTGCCCCAGTTTGCTTCAGTGTCTCACGTGCACATCGGCAATTCTGCTTCATGATTATTGGCAGCGTGTATTTGTTCTGAAACATCTCTCATTTGACTGCACCAATCACAATAAGATTATTATGACGCCTTACGTATGTAATTTGCCTAGGCAAGTGAGAGTAAAATCATCCAATCACAAACGATGTTGCAGAACAGCAGATGAAATGAAAGGTGGAAAAATAATTTCGCCATAAAATCGTGGCTATTGTCATGGTAGGTGACTAGGTGTGCTCAGGGGAATTCGAATACAGGAGGCTTGGTGTAATGTACACTGTTGTGCCATCTGTAGTCCAGATGTCATAACTACTGGAGTACATTCATAGACAGCTATACGCACATTGTGTTGGCTTTGTCAGGCGCTTCCATATGTTAACTACAACTGCATTTGGGTATAACATTTTTGAGCTGCCCCCATGAGGACAAGGCAAGTGTGAAATAATTATTTGATGCTACTTTTTACGCCATTCTTATGGATTGCCACATACATAAATGTTGATGGGCTGTCGGTACATTTCGCAACATTAACTCTTGCAACCCGTAATTGCCCAGAATCAGGTTTTTTTTAGTGTTAAACATCTAATAGTCCGTACACCTTTGTCTATTTCCCAAACAAAAGCCGTAAATAAAAAATTGTTAAGAAAAAACGTGCGACACGCCATTTGTGAATTTGAAACATAATTTTCAATATATATATTTTTTAATTTGTAATGTTTCTTTGCGGATCAATAATCTGTCGTGCATGACTAACAAAAATATTCCCTTATATTTAACCCTAAAATTAATCTTATTTATAAATGATAGTTTTTGTTACCTAGAAAATCGGAAATGTTTGAAAAACGTTTTAATGCCTCGAAAACGGTGCCATGTACGGTAAAAACACAAGATGGCATTTGCTCAACTTGTAGAGAAATTGCAATATTTTAAATACAAACATAAAAGATTGTTATTTGCATTTTCAATGTTTAAACAGGGTTTGAACCCATCCCTCTTCATGTGGTGGATTTGCATCCAAACCCAGCTTATTTTTGGTTTGTACGTCGTCGTTTAGTAATGGTCTGGGTCTGTATTTTGCTTCACAGCTTTTATAATAAGCAATACTGCGTACAAGTGAGCTTCGTTGTGTGCACGGCATTCTCGTAGGTAGACATTCAACTTTAACAATATATTTCTAACTCACGATACCATAACTAATATTGGTTTCTGGGACTCGATCGCTGAAGCTTCATTTGTGATTTGAAATAAAACGATCGTTCCTAGACAGTATGGCAAAAAGAGCACATTTTTTGTTAGACAGGTAACGTTTCTCGATAAAGCATCTAAAAATGTTGGAAAATCCTACCGGTATAAAAATTGAATACAATGAGATGGTACGCACCTCTACTATTTTCATAAGTGTGGTATGTATCAATCTGCGTTTTCTGTTGGTTTGAAGATCCCAATAGCATTAAGCAGTGTTCAAAATGTAGTTTTTTATGTTAATTATTTATCATATTTTAAGAAAACACTGTATTAAAATTTCATATTTAAATTCTCATTAATTTCGTTATATTCTTTCGTGAGGAACGCGCATGAGGAATTTGTCGCCTTGTTTGAGAAACATCTTGTATTTGTGTTTTTTTAAGATGAGAAATGCTAGTTATGAAAAGGCATACTTAGAATGTAAAGTGTCTCATGTGTAAGTAAATAGGATTTCGACGTTATATTTATTTCCGTTGTACACGAAGATCTAATCGCATAACAACAAAATACTTTACATGTTTAAATCTGTCCATGCTACTATTATACCGAGTAAAATTTCCGTGGACTTAATAAGTTTCGTGCTGCCAATAGACAAACCTCACATGATTAGCAATTAATAAATTCACAGACTGGGTCAAATAAAACAGTAGCGTTAATTTCGCTAAGTTGCCCTTCTTGTCCAGCGGCAACTTAACCTTAGCTGGCAATTTCAGGAAGAGACATCTCCAGTTTTCAGGCGCCCCCCCCCCCCCCCAATCCATTCCAAATCCATTCTCCGAGACGCGCCATTAGCATCTGCCGAGCCCCTAATCTGTCCGGAAGGCAACGTGGAACCACGAAACCGCCATGTCGGTCCCTTTGCCGGGCGTGGGAGCCGCCGTAATTTCGTTAATGGAGGCCGGGTGCCTGGCGTAAACGTGCCGCAAGCGCGCGCGAAGTAATTAGTTCACAGACCGGCCGCTAGGGTATGTTCCGTGTCCGACATGGCGGCCCGCGGCGTGTGCGGCGACTCCGTGGGCGGTCAAGACTAGCAGGGAACTTCCGCCGCCGACAATCTGATGGGATTTCTCTGTCCGCCTTTCCTTGCCGTCGTCAAAGACGTGGTCTTGATTGAGGCCGCCTACCTTGTGATGTTATAGTTAGTTCGCGATAAACTGAGCACTTTTCAGGACCACATTGTCTAGAATAACGACTAAAAAGTATTATTTTTTAAGACCCTAGACGTGGGAATATAATGTGTTTTCCTACGGAAGAGTTTGACGCAGGGAAATTTCTGACGTTAATTGCGTTACAATCGGTAACGTACCAAATAAAGTACGAAGCCGTAATACATTTAATATCTAAGTAAAACATAAACTATTTTTGGCTTTCACATTATCATCATTATTTAACTTAAAATTCAGGAAAGCTCTGTGATTAGTCAGTTTGCTCCCATACCGATGCCAGCGCTCAAGCGGCAGAAATTTTCACTGTGCCAAACTTTCAACACTGATCTTTTTAAACTGTAATAGAATTAACATTAGTATCAATCTATATACATTTTAATTATTACTTGGGACACTTTAGGTTAAAAAGTGACAGGAAACTATAAATAAACTGAAAGGGGAAAAGTAACTAAGGCGTCAAAAGGGATCCCTTTATCGCAATCCGGCTAATTGCCCAGCCTCCCAAATAAAAAGTATGTTTGCAACGTCACTCTCTTGTCCAGGAGTCTGTATGTGCGTGGTTCTCAGTAATTTTATGTCATCGCCAGAAAATTTAACTTGGAAAATCCGACTTACAAAACCAAGGTCTGGGGCAAATACGAAAATGGAGTTTCGCAAACTTCGGTTTCGTCGACGAGAAATGACAGAAAATAATACGAGTCAATACGCTTACGAGATGCATATAGAACATATTTTTAATTTATAAACGCAAATGTAAATGCAATAATGAAAATCTAGAAATTATATAATTGAGATACTTTACTATCCATATCATTCTTCTATTAGAATTTATTGGTTTGTGGACATACGTCATTGCTCATGTTTTGCTGATCAAACTTGTGTTGAATGACAAAGAACAAAAAACGAACAAAAACCTATATATACAAGAAAGAACAATCCCAGAGGAATTCTGACCAAATGCGAGAAGCGTTGAGTTTGAATCCGGGCTCGGGCATGGGTGTTGGTGTTGTCCCTTCACTTCACTTCCCCCTCATCGGATCTTACGACCTCTCACCCTCCCTGACCTCGGACCATAATATACCAGTTATATTTTTGCGAGAACGTATACACTGAGTGCCTTCATATTGTATCAAGAGATAGTCTACAATAAAGAATCTAACAACGCTTGTGTTGCTAGTTCGTCAATGTTCCTTCACTACTCTTGTCGTTTCGTGGCTGTGTTCAAAAAGGAATTATATCAAATGTATTGAAGTGGATTACGTATATACGAGGTTCGATGTTCGTGTAGCGCCTAGAGCACTCTGAACCCACCAGGCGATCCAGGTTTGATGCCCCGCTGGGTCGGTACCCGTATTTTCGCATGTGTCAATCATGCCGGACGATGCCGGCGGGGTATTTTTTCAGGAACATCACGCCCCCCCCCCCTTTTTTTTGTTCCGGGACTTTTCCATGAGCACATAATGTCACGCCTCACCAGTGCTAAAGATCTAGGTGGTAAGAGGGCGTGGTAGATAAATAAGTGCTGAATTATTCGGTTTATATCTAAGCATTTTTATAGTAAATATATAAAAACTACAAAACGACCATCCTTGGTAGTTAAATTTGCTAACTTTATGAGCAAAAATTTACCCGAAATGAAGCTTGTGTTAAGCGTGATCTCTTGCGCCGCAATCAAATGTACGAGATTTCGACGTCAGAGATTGTTCTTCAGATATACGTTACTCGAAAAAAAATTTCCCAGAAAGTTGGCAAAAACTATTGTCTGGGATTGTTGTTTTTTGTTCTTGCAAATTGGTTTCGAGAAACTTAAAATTCTTAACTGATGTTTTTGGCACTGTATTATGTACAATGCACTCTGTTGACCAAAATTTCTTCACGTCGATTGGAAATAAGTATACGAAAAAATTACTACATCTGAGAAGTTATCTGCCTGGTACAACTTTGCAGCTTTTCGAGACCCTCCGTTACAACTCCAAGATGGTGAATGTTGAAAACATCGAACCACTAACTCTATATGAAGCAGTAAGGCACAGAAAACAGTTGTTATAAAATCTGTTCACCAAAAACGTAGGTCCCTGTAAGTGCCTTATACGTGATGCAATAATAGCAGGCTCACGAGAGAAGGTGATCAATTCCAAGTAATAAAAAAATTAATGTGCTTGTCGCCGTCTCGTTCTGTCCCAGTGGCCTCGTTCCGCCTCGCACGTATTGTTCGCGACTCTGGTCGTTCGCGAGACACGGAGGCCAATTACAGGCTGCGACTAGCAACAGGAGCCGTGTCGGATTGTCGGGCAAGCTTGTCGAGCCGCGGGGCGATTTTGACTGATGGGTCCCTTGGCCGCCCGCCTAATTAGCTGCTGGTGATCGGGGCGGGCGAGCATGAAGCAAGGGCAGCCTAGGGGGGTGGGACGTGATACGATGTACGACACCCTCGGGGTGACTTGTTGAGCAAGTGAGGAGGGCTGACGCACGACGCCACTGACTCTTCATCTCACTCTTGAGGGACGTGTACCAACGCCAGGAAAGTTTATACATTTCCCCTTGCCCTTCGACCAATTCGTTTATCATCCCTTGCGAATGAGTCATTCGCTGTCATGTTTAAAACAATGCGTGTAGATTTGGTTCTCACCTGCAAATGTAAAACAGCTTTCGGAAGTGGGCAATTTACGTATCTAATAAACTGACCCTTTTTTTTTATGTGTTTAAAACAAATCTTTTTCACGCCGCCAAAGAAGTGAGAATCAGGAGAGTCAATAGAATTTATTATTAATACGTTCCTGTACTAGTTACAAAATTGTTATCACTGAATAATTTACATAGTTATGTTTGCAGGATATAAAGTCATGCTCCAGTTAGGGATTCCTGATTAGTCGTTTATTATTGGTCGATTTTAGCGCGGTCACGTTTTTCGTGTTGATAATTTCTCTACACAGTGAAACGGATATTTAATTATTGAATGCACACTTTTAGTATTGACCTACTCAGTCGGGTCGTAAAACAAATAATAGGTAGCCAAATGTACGAGCTAATTTCATTATTCATATTGGCTAATCGTTAATTTCGTCAAAATTGATGCTATACTAATGTTTTTTTTTTTTTTTTTTTTTTTTGTGAAAACCAGTGGACCAAGAAAAATAAGAAATGCAATAGATGGTTTGAAAATTCTAACTATCTAAACAGAGAAGTCGTATACAAAATATGACCACATCTCTTCATGAACGACATTAAACACAGTGGTCCAAGGACAGCGGCAAAAGACTCGCCAGGATTGGCACATCAACTCAGCCTATCAGCAGTAAACAAGCTAGTTACTGGCCGACCAGCCGATATAATAAGGGTCTATCCTATACGGCTCTGCATGTTGATCAGCACGATTGTATGTAGTTTACAATAAACTGAGTGATTTTAAAAATCCCTGCTAGATTTACACTTTTTCAAATTTGTATATTTCCGCTGCATGTAAGCTAAACATAAACATAGTAAATATGCAATATTTATATATGTATTGCACTGTTAACAAGTATCTTATCTTCACTATGTTTACCCACTATGTACACGAGTGATACGTAACAGTGATAACGAATTTACAGACTTGAAAAATTCGCGTTTTCTTTTAGGCGCAAGCTAGAATACAAGCAACTATTAGTCTGTAGTGGGTTCACAATTGGCCCTTGACTTTACTCGACACTTCCTGGAAGTAACCGAGCCAATAATAAAACTGTAAATGAATACATGTCCATTCGACTGTGTCAGTGAGCAGCTAATAAACAGCTGATGTCTGCACGATTTCACGTATATTCTTGGAGGCTAGCCTACAGCTCAGTGAACCCGCGAATTTTTCTGGTCTCTATGAATAGTATTTTGTTATGAATACATAATAAAATTGTTTACTTAAAAACATGTGCGAATCAAAAGATAAAACTTATCCCGTGGAGTGTACTTCTTGTAAAATACTTCGTGGATCATTGTGAAAAGAATTATTTCGTTGACAGTAAATTATTACTGCACCTATGACAAAGAAATACTGCGCACGTTGAGTTTGGCTGCGCATAAAAGCTAGTGGATATTTTTGCCTTATTACAATATCTGTGATATATCAAAAATTCTCCACAGATAAAATCGCAATTTATATTTACTATATTTGAATACAACTACAAGGATAAAAAAATTTTCATTTCATAAACGCTAACTTGGTATAAAACAAAAAGGTCAAATCCTGTATTTCACTGAAGTTTTGCATATTTATTTCTCATGCAATTGGTTTATGTTGGCTATAACTTTTCTGTGCTGTCGGTTAGATAATTTTCATTTATTCTTGACCATCCGTTTACTACAAGTAACATGGATCCTTTTTCCACACATCGCTCATTTACATAAAGATCATTTAGCAGTTGGGGCTTTAACCACTCACAACAATCATGGTAACAAACTGCACCAAAAACAACAGTCTTCTAAACTATGCGTGACGTAATTCACTAGAAAAAGTGGAACACAAACAACCGCCACTGTGTATAAAAATGGATCACATTTAGTCTAGTTGTCTTATGCAAAATAATGGAATTTTTATGAGGATATTGGAATAAAATAAATATATCTTTTAATACACACTACGCTTCAAACATTTCGTTTAAGCAAGAAAATGATACTTAAAACACAACACATTGCGGAATGAAAAATAACTACATAGACTTAGAAAATGTTATAGGTGGTGATATATTCCCAGTCGGCATTTTCATTTACATTCACATTACTTGAGGACAAGCTTCGGACTTGTCTGTCTTCGTACTAACTTACAAAGTTTATTTATTTTAATGAAACTATGTGTGATATTTTAAATGTCAAATTAATAAATTAAAGCCCGCACGTCAGACCATACGATTGTTTTAACCACTTTGCTTAGCGTCTGCATGGAAGCTACCTTACCAATCTAATATATCAAAAATATGGACCTACCTTACATTAAACAATTTATTGGCATGGGAAAAGACAATGGTAATGCACATTTTTTTAAAATATTTTAGCTGTATGCAGGAACACGATGGTAATCTCGCGCTGTACATTCCATATACGAGATTAAGCAATATAACTACAAATGACAGCACAGTGCAGTAATGACTCTAATGCAAGCCATGTTACGCTTTCATATTTTATTATACCAATTAAATACTGGTCTATTTTTTATTATTGTGTAGAAAGAGGGGTGTTATATGTTTGATGTGTCTGTGTATATGTGTGTCTGTCTGTGGCATCGTAGCTCCTAAACGAACGGACCGATTTTGATGCGGTTTTTTTTTTTGTTTGAAAATTGACTTGATCGAGAATGTTCAGCCGTTTAAAGATCATCAATTCTTTTCCATTTTTTTTGTGAATGTGAGCAATTCTACTGGTCTGATCGATTTTTAATTTAGTGTCCTGTGAGTGTTGGTTTTTTTATTAATGATTTGTATTGCAATGGCTGTACACTATAGTAACTAAAAACATAATTTATGGACAATGTTGATTTCAATTAAATGTATTTATCAAATCGTATCTTATCTTTGCGTGTGCATAACTTAGCTGCGATGCGTTGTGTGTTACCGTAGTCTCTCCACATGCCTTCAATTCACGAAGTCTCAATCTTTCATAATATGTTGCTTCATGAAACGGTTTTATGTAACCGATGTGCCGATTTAAAATCGTTCGTTCATGTAAAGTATTATTCTTGAAGTATATAGTGGCCTCCCACTCCCATTGTTATTCAAGCTGCCACGCCAAGTTGAATATGATATGGAGTCTCTCCAAAAAGGAGATTCACATACCGTTAGAAGATCTCTTCTCTCCCAACCGGTTGAATGCTTCTGCACATTCTCTACTGCCACGTCATTTGCCAGGAACTAGTTACTTCTTATGCAGATTAATTTCCATCACAATAACTCTTGGTCGGCATTTCCGCCTCTTCCGCTTGCCTCTTCCTCATCCTTAACCTTTATTTCTCCGACGTTCCTCAGCCCACTTCAGCTCATTTTCCGCTTCATTGAATCTCTTTCCCTTCCAGCCGAGTTTAAGAATGTGCAAAGTCAACATTTATTTGATTCGCTCCCACCTCGAGGCGTCTATGTTTTATCCTTACCCATCTCGCCGTTTCATCGTTTACGCGGTTCTTTAATAACGGTTAGGAATGTTCTTACTCAGCTGGTCGTCTGTTCAAACGTTCCTATCGCGATCATATATCCAACCCCAAAAAAGAATTCAATTAGCGTGGTTTTCACGGCGAAAAGGCAATGGTGAATCATTATTTTCTTATGAAATTCCTCCAGAGCCAAAGTTCCTTTACGGTAATTGAAAATAAATGCAAATATTCCGTTTCTGTTATTTTTTCTCTGCCAATTCTGTGGATTATTTTAAAAAAAATTTCTTCGTATTAAGAAATATATATTGGCGTGCAACTTTACAGACAGTAAACAAAAGATGAAGGAGAAAATATTTCTGAAGTTTGAGTGCTAAATGTAATTTGAAAGTTTTCACTACGTAAACTCACAAGAAAATGCATGTAATTGTTTGACGTTAAGTCAAATTTGGTTTTATATAATATATCCATATTTTTAAGCTAACTGGGAGGTTTTTTTACTAATGATTATACAGTTTCCGAAAATATTAATATTTGTAATAAGCTGTAAATATAGCATTTAAATGAAAATAAACAACACATATATTGTAAATACTGTAAATTATGTTAGAATAGTCGTAGAAAGCCAGTTGAAATTTCATTATGATTAGATTTGTATGTTTTGTGTGTCTCAATT
>PNEQ01121196.1:58185-74060 GCA_003012365.1 Medauroidea extradentata
TTGTGGCCTTTATGTTACGGCAGATTGACGTTCAACACAGCAGGGGAGGGAAAGTTGCGAAAACATGGGGTGAAAGCGAGCGAGCAGCCTTGAGCCGACGAGGGGCGCGCGGCTTGAATGCTGAAAATTAGGGCACCTAGAGGCGTGGCTACGCCCACCCCCCTGCTGTGCAATTTAATATTAACTTTATAATTAGTCAAGAATATTATAAAATTTTGTAAATAAGTCCAAAGAGATATTAATGTTAATGTGTGTGATTTTAAAAAAGATGCAATAAATTGACACGGAGGAACGGCAGGGTTTGTTGTCGTCACCCACGAGAGACGCGATTGGCTGAAGGTTTAAATGGGGGCGGTCCTAGGAGAGTTTCGTCATGTAGGCGCGAAGGGAAAGTTAAGGGGACTCCTGTGGCTGCCTCCACGAAGGGTGGACGTGTCGCGGGGATCCACCGCGGCCGATTGTGGTAAACCATGTATATATAGGGACTTAGACGGCGACCTCCACGAAGTGTGGGCGCCTCTCGCGGAGCCACCGCGGGCGAATGTAGTAAGCCGAGTATATAAAGAGACTTCTGCTGCGACCGTCACGAAGAGTGGACGCGGGTCGATTCGCGGAAATTCGCGGGAAGACACATATAAAACCGATTCTTGCCGCGACGGTCACGAAGAGTGTGATATTCGCGCGAGGCCGGGGTAAATAGCTATAAACGACAGTCAGTATAGCATACCATCTCTCGTGGGACTGACGGAACAGGTTCAGGGTTCCGAAGTATCGAAGCAAATAAACGGCCGGTGTTTTGAGTCAGTAATAATAGATCCCCACACTACAACATTAGAAGGGAGAGAGGATATAACAATACATATGAGATTATTACTTTTTTTTTTTTTTTTTTCAAAAATTTTAATAATATGCGATATCTTTAACGCTATTTTGCTAACTGAAATCTCCTCTCCTCTTGGCATGTAATGGTGTAAGCTGATATTTGCAGCAAAATAGCGTAGATTCGAAACTCTTAGAATTAAAGTTATCGTATACGTTCCAGAAACCGAATGTAAGATTAAAAAGCTTTCATTGGTTAATATTAATCGAATAACTTATTTACGTGTGTAGCTTATTTCACAACTGGTAAAAAATCACGCTTTTGGGAAAAAAAATTTTCTTAATTAAATGTTGCGAAGTGTGTTCTAGAAAATATGTGTAAATCTAAACAAACTTAATTTTCCTATTGCTTCATCAACCAGAAACATCGAAATAAGAAGTAATGTGAATATGAAGACAATTAATGTGTAACATTTTCAAACAAGAAATACTACTTACATGGGTTTAATTTGACGTAGAAACACCGAATTCTTTAACGTGTTTATGTTTACAGCTCACAAATTACTATATACTGAATGAAAATTGGTCAATTTCCCAGGAAACATGATTTCCTATAACTAGCAGCCCTATTTTTCGCGAAAAGAATTTTGTCCCAGTTTGTTTCAGTGCCTTACGTGCTCCATGATTATTGACAGCGTGTGTTTGTGTATAATTTGACTGAGCCAATTACAAAAACGTTCCTGCAACACCACGCGTCTATGATTCGCCAGAAGAATCGTGAGAGTTGAAATGTCCAATCACTGACCATAAAGCAGAACTGCAGATGTGCACGTAAGGGCAACGAAACAAAGTGGGGCTAAATTATTTTCGCAAAAACAGGGGTCCCTACGTGTAACCCACGAAATAAATGTTTATAAAAGCGTTAGGTTCCAACAAATAATTTGATAATTAATAGGACTTCCATTGGAAAAACCAAGGATACATTAACTTTGTTGTGTGGTTGGCACCTTTTACTACTTCTGCACCCAAGACGAAATCAGGTGTTCTTGAACCTAGTAGTATTACTCGAGATGCTGCAACTAACTGTTCTGTTGGCGGATGTAACCACAACTTCTGCCTTTGAGTACTACACCTATTGCAGGATTGAATGGTAAAAGCACATCCCACTCACGAACAATAAACGTGAAAAAATCGAAGAATCTGTTCAGTTAGGCCTACACCCGGGAATTTTTTTCTTTACGTATTTAATTCTGGTTATGTAACATTTTAGATAACAGTTTAGGTAATAACAGCAGTTGGAGTTTGCGTTGAAACAATTTTTTTTAATGAATTTCACAGTTTATTGTTGAATACGTCATCCCCGACGAAAAGAACATCCTAATTTAATTTAGAGATTTATTCAACTCTATATAAATAAGCCCTCAACGCGTTCTGTCCGGGAAATTTACACCATCTTCACTCACAAAAAGAATTCCCTACAAGCTAGCTACACCTTCTACACCTTTGAGTGTAGAAGTTGCAGAAAGAGCCGGCCACGCGAACAAAGTTATTGTTTCGTTTCTTGCAGACCATTTCAATTGTTACGCGTTTTGTAAGCGAGCAAAATGCCTATAAACGTCTTCTTCTGAAGCACAAAAAAAATCAGTATATAGAAACAGGTGTGTCGCCACTGCGCTGATAAATAAATATCGAGTCAGGACTGAGCTACAGGTAGGAATCATACCACTGGAGACATATCCTGTCTCGGGGAAGTAAATATCGAGGAAGAAATGTAAAAAATATGATGTGTGGCACTATCGAAAAAACGCTCAGGTAAAAAACCCGAAATGGCATAATGAAAAATTTTATTAAAGTTATGACATGTGTAAGTGAAATCTGGACTATGAATTGTAAAGTAAATATTAGACCCCAAGTAGATGACATGAGATTTTTTAGAACAGTCCAGGAGATTACAAGAAGGGACAGATTTAAAAATGAGACAATTTGTAAAAATTCTGGAATTTACAACTTAATTTTAAAGATTGGATGACATAGAAAATAATGGAAAGAACATGTATAAATAATGAACGACCCTAACAGCACGGCAACGTTGCCTGCACGTTGTCTGCACGTTACACTGTAACATTGTGACGTTGTTATAACGTGCTGTGATGTGTCAGAAATGTGCAGAATAGATGCAGGCAACCTTGCAATGTAACGTTGCCTGCACGTCACAAACTGCACGTTGCCAGTACATTAATAGCATACATCCTGCACGTTGCAAAAACGTGCTCTGTCGTGCCAGAAATGTGCAGAATAGGTGTCGGCAACGTGCCAACGTCTCGTGTAGGCAACGTCACATTGCCACGTTGCCCGCACTTCGCCAGCACGTTGCCAGCGCCTTATTTCAAAACTTCTAGATTCATTTTTCTATGTTCCATAAACATTTACGCAAAGTGCAAATATTTACAACATCATCACTTAATGTCAGAATGATGACGAAATGTAAGTACGAAAAATTACCATTGTTTGTATTGATATTGATGATTTGGATGCACAATCACTGATATGAAAAGTATCCCATTATTAATGGTACTTAAATAAAATAAAATGCTTACCATCCCTGTCATAATTATGTGAATGCTTAATAGTTTTACAATGTTAAATGTTGTTTCCCAATTTTTCAGATTTTTAAAATACAGTAAATGGGATACCAAAATAGCTCACGTAATACACTGCACTTTTGGATTACTTGTACATGTGAATATAAAACAATATCCGTTATTCATGTATGGCATTTGCCGGTCAGAAATTAAACTAACTGGTATGGCAGGGAAAGTCACATCTGTAACATTTCTGGCACGTGCAGGCAATGTGCTGTGAGGTCCCATCAGCAACGTTGCTCATGTAACGTTTCTGACACGTGCAGGTAACGTGCTGCTAGGTTTACTCGGCAACGTTGCAGTTCTAACATTTATGGTACACGTAGGCAACATGTTTATATAGTCTGTGACGAACTTGGCACATTGTAACGTTGCAGCAACGTTCCCAGCACCACCTGTGCTGTTAGGGAAAGAACGTACCTAAAAACAAGTGCGGCCGTCGATGCAGCAATTCTACCCAGAAGGGTAGTTTAATAGCGCTTTGAGCTCTTTAACGGCCATGGCTTTACATGATTAGTTTGTATGCCCTGTATATTGACGAATCAAGGAACAGTATTATCGGTGGATAGCTTAAAGCCCTATTCAAACGACACTTTTTGGCAGGGTTGTCCCATCGAAGGACGTGGCCTTCTTCCAAAGACTGTGACGACTAGAGACCCGGAAATATCACGGGTTTAACGACCTGCCCGCAGACACCACAGCCCTGTGTACACTCTGTCTTCAGCTACTTGCTGATCGTCAGCTGCTCTAGTGAGGGGCCAGTTGTACACACGACAAGATCGCGCGGGAGGCAGTGTGTGTTTTCATGCAGGTCTCACAGTCGTCAAGGAAGAGTTTTAGCAACAATGTCTTAATAGTGAATGTAAATAACGTGTACAGGAGTTTTAATTCTAATACCCTCTCCCATGAATTCACGAAATTTTCGGGCCTCTAGTTATGACAGTACAATCCAAAAGGAAGAAGATAAATCGGCTGACACAATAGAAGATTTTTGGACCAAGATGTCGCAACAGTCCACAAATTCTAACTCTTGAGAGAGAATAAGAAGACTCCTGGAGAAAGACTTCTAAGATGAGAGCTTGTAGGTGTCCGCCATTTTCAGAGGAATAATTTCAAACGGGGCACTTCAATGGAGAGTAGCATAGCTGTGGGGTTTAAAAAAACTCACCAGCATACGCCAACGTCCGCCACGTTTCCCAAATCATAAAATTGGGGTCAGCAACGCTGTGTCGTAGGAGGAGAGCAGCATGATCACTTTACCAGCGCGGTCTTCACTGTGCTAATAAGAACAACTAAATCGAAACGGTTTCGTTAACGCTCATGATGCTCTGATTTCCGCAATGTGCAGAGCTTCGTCCGACACAAGTGTTGTGCCGAGAGGCTTGTGTGCAACTTTAGGAAATCAGAGATGAAGCTCGTAGAACGTAAGTCTTGATAGACAAAGAACGAGACGTAAGACATCAGACAATTGACACCAATGTAATAACATCTTCTACATAATCGTTTATACAGCATACACGCAAGGCACATCTTCAACTCTGACATCACAGTTCCATTTGCACAGTCCGACTGTATTCTATCCGAACCCCTCTCTCCACAAGGAGTTCCTTATATGCAACCCTAGAGGGCTTATTTAGGCCATTTAACATTCCAGAACACTGCTCACAAAGGCTTACATAAGATTCTCTCTTCTCTCTATATAATTTAGGGTTCTTATTGTCAGTGTTCTGAAACATTTACAGTCTCACTTATTTAGTTTTGTCAGTACTCATGTGACCTTTCTGGAAACGACATAAAGTCTGATGACACACTCACTTAATGCGTGAACAATTGTGCTAATTCTCGGGTTTGACGTTCAGGCACAAAAAACGGTCGTTATAATTATAGGTAATATATCAATAAAATCAAGATTGTCCAGTTTCACAGTATTTAAAACCTTCAAAATAATGTATTGAGCCATGAAAAGACATATTTGGTATACACAAAAATAAGCATGTGTGTCATCATTTCTGGCTGTAATAATCGTAGATATGGTTTACGGATGAGTCAAGAGGGCTTGGTACTTGATATTTATTACATTGACGATAGAAACATTATTCCGCTGTAATATGTAAGCGTTTCTTGTGTACACTAATGATTTTCAGAGGCATAGACCTCATAAAAATTACTAAGAATTTATATGTTCAAGTAGATGTCTGACATACATCCCAAGAAATACTGTATAAGCACGTCAGTCAATATACTTGTGTCCATCTCGTCATTTGCTAGAGTCTTACGGTTATTTATATATAATTTTCGCTGAAAGTACAATTACCTGTTATTGTGTCTCGCACTTCAAAGAAGCGCACAGCTCGTGGAATGTCTTTCAGAATGTAAGTCATATGTTTTCGAGTTTTTTTGTGTGAAATACGATTTGGACCTGATCCACGTATTAAAAAAAACATTGTTAACAGCATTTGAACCATAATTGCAATCATAGATATCGCTTTTTGAGCAAATATGTCTCCGTGTTATGTATTCTTTTAACGCAATCTCTTATGTCGTATTTGGTTATGAAATCACGAGTCATAAATATTTCACTAGAACATGATCACACTATCGACATGTACACAAACAAAGTTAATGAAGTATATTTCTAAGGTTGCTCTACATTTTCTTTTTTAGATAGCGGTCTCTCTCTCTCTTTCTCTTTCTAAGACTGCTCCATTTCTATATTTTCATAGATCTATTTACATATTCTAACATTGCTCCCTCACTCAATTATATAAGATGAACCCACTATATTTTATAATTTACATTTACATAAATGTATGGAGGTGTGTATGTGCGCGAGTCTGTTGGTGTGTGTGTGTGGCCCGTTCTTTCTGGGTGGAATTTTCGTACTTATGGCGAGCAGATGAGTTAATATTGTCGTGTTCGTAACTCACGAATTAGATACAAGGGAAACTTCAGACTTCCACTGAAACTGTCAGACATTACGATAGACCGCGGGGAGTCGTAACGTGGGTAAAGAAGACACAACATGCGGTAGACACAAGAAATAATCACGCCTCAGTTTTTTTATCTGCCGGTTACCAGAATGTGGCCCGCATTTGTCCCAGATTAGTCTGCGGTCTACTCCTAAAGAGAAACTGACAAGCAGAGGAAGAGCGAGGGTAATAAAAACCCGAGGCGGACACACGTGTTGGCACACACCCCGGGGGCGTAAAGGAAACGAGAAGAAATTAGTACGGCGCAGCGGAGAAGGGGGAGAGAGGAAGCAAGAGGAAGAAATAAAACCGCTCCTGTAAATAACGACGGTTAATTTGTCTTGTCGCGTCTTGTTAACGTCCGGGGGCTTGACTTGACGCGCATGCGCAGCTGCGGTGTCGAGGGTGTTCCGATTATAGCAGCCGGCATTGCCAACTTTGCTGTTTTCCAACTATACATATATTTTTAAAATTCAATTTATTTGGAAAAGACGTAACCGTTTAGTTGAAGTCGCTAGTTGTATATTTGAAGACTTCAAAATTCTGGCTAGTAAAAATGTGCTCCTTTTCTATTAACTGACAGACGTGTCGGTGATTATTTTCGTAACATGCTTGCCAATGAATTTTGTATTTAGTAAACTAAACATGAGAAGTGACATTTGTTTAATCAAATTATTTTATTACAGTTAGGGAATGAAATATTTCGCGAGTCAATAGCCAGCTCGTTAGAATAAAATTACATGTTTATACTCAAATCCCTACCATTTGTCCATTAGCTGATACTTGCTGGAATAGCTAACAGTAAACGAGATAGGCGGGATTATAAAGCGGCAAGGGGTGGTAACCCCTATATTTTTGATACGAAACAAAAATAATTTCACCCTCGCTTTTAGCTATACTACCTTTCACAATAACTTGGCTGAAAACTACTTAAGTAGCACCATTTTGCACCTTGAAATCCAAATTTTCCTGTATGGAACATCCCTGATCCCCCTCCACCCGTTTTATTGACTGGATTGGTGTTATTTTATTTGCCACCCCAACCAGAATGCTGAAGTCCCGCCCATGACGATTAAACGGTGCTTGAGTGTGCATACAACATTGAATTATAGCATGCGGGTCATTGAATTCGATGATACTTCATTTCCCTATCTAAAGTGATGACGAATTCTCAGCCCGAGTTGTTGTTTTGAACCTCAGAACACCAGAGGTGCAACAAGATGAGGTGAAACTGTGGTGGTTTGTCATTGCCTGTCGCAGTGTAGTAATGATGAGACAACACAACACCCAGTTCAGATACCTGTAAATTTTTCTCCCCGCCCGGGAAACAAACCCGGGACCCATGGATCACCAATCAGGTGCGGCAACCACTGAACCACGCTGTCGAACTCTAGTTATAGTAATTATTGTAGGGCCGTAGCCAGAATTTGTGTTTACGAGGTGGGGGGGATCTCTCGATCCTAGAATATTATAGTAACACCAATCCCTTAATTAAGCAGTTGTTTGGGGGTCTTCCTGTGAATAATTTGCATTTTCAAGGTGCAAAATGGTGCTATTTAAGGAGTTTGCATAAGGTAAAACAAGGAGGGAGGGTTCACATACATCACTGTAGCAAAATATTCCTTCAGTTTTTCAGCGTTTACTTTCAGTTTTAATTTTTTTTCTAGTATGAGCTAGGTTGTAAGTTTTTTTGGCACAGTTGGCAACAGTGAAGCAGCAGGATGCGGCGTGTGTGGGATTTGAGCGCGGTGTGGGCGAGAGTCATGTCTGGCAGGCAGAGAGAGCTACAGCTGTGCCGACGAAGGAGGCTGACAAGATGAGCAGCCAGACGGGCGAGAACACATATATATAATAAAACTGAGGCGCGGGAGGAATTAGTGCGAACAGCCGATACAGCAATGCTGACGTTCCCGTACACCGGTGACGACATGCCATGTATCATGCAGGCTTATGTATTTTGGTCGCTACGTTGTCACTCCAAGTCTTGCTCCTCCCACTGTGTATCCATCCGCCGCAAGTAAAGTAATAAATAACCCTAAAAGTCAGAATTAGTTGCCTTGAAGATTTCCCCTCGATTATTTCATCTTACAATGCATGGTGTGCCGATAAACTTAGTTTGCTAAAGTTCACTCACGAGATTTCTTAGCCGAGCCACTTCTTGAGTAATTTCTGCCATATAAAATTCTGCCTAGATAATGGACTGTGTAACAACATTCTGTTTCTCGGAATGCCAAGACACTGCTGCTTCTGCTAAGACAATAACATTCAACGCAAAATTCTTGATCAACCCTATATCTTGTGAAGTCTGCAGCATAAAACCGGTTAACATAATTTCCAGTTTCACAATAACACAGTTTCAGATTGCTAGTTTTCTTTCAATATCTAAGTCCATGCTGCATATCATGACAATTATTCATCCTAGGCTCACTGCATTTACGACTGAGCATATTTACAACACATACTATATCTGACATTGTGACTTCTTAAATATGCAACAAAGAACAAATTACTTGCCTACTGTATAGATATTATTATCAAAATTTACAGCTTCTTGTGGAACACTGTCGGATTTACAAAATTCTTGTGGTGCATGTATTCCCTTCGCATTACCTAGAACCAAATTAGTCTAACACTTTTAATCTGTGGTACTTATTTTGTATAAACTGTTATGTTTTGCTTTCTCTATGAGACTCAACCACGACTAGCTTGCTCAAAAATTATATAACATTTACCAATGCATGCAGAGAAAGATATTACATTAAGTTTAACATCCATTACCTAAATCAATCACAGAATATCAGGGAAAATTTAATAGTGGATTCGTTTACAGAAACGGAAAGAAAATTGCTCAAAACATTTACGTGAGACAATGCTAATAAATAAAAATAATATTGTAATACGAGAAAAAAATGAAATGTAATACTTTATGGCTGTCGACAAAATTGAAGGATATTAACGCTCAAAAGGAAACCATAAATTGTCCTGGATTTAAGAATCAAAATAGAGGAATTACTAACTAACTACCTCCGGCAAATGTACCGAGAACCATGCGAGAGAGTCGTGCCTTAGTACAGATATAGAATAAATTGTCTCTCCAAAACTATATTCTTTCGTTCTTGTACTGATGTGCAGGCTGACTCTGTCGCTATAGAAAGAAGTCACAGTACCGTGAACAATCTTCTACTGAAGCACTAGGTCCTCGTCCGCTCGTCACAGTTTTCCATCACAAGAATAGACCTCTGATTCTCGAACTATCCAGGTCATTGGTATAAAATCGGGCCTTTCTAGGCTCGCGATGTAGCATAGCTAGTCTTCTCCGTGTCCATTCCAGAATTTTTCTTTTTTTCAAAACTTCCAACCACATAATACTCCAAAGCACTGACAACAAAATCTCCTAGCTAACCTTCTGCACTTACAATCGATACTAGGTGGTTTCCAAACAAATAATGTAAAGAGAAAATGTCAATAGCCATATTAGATTTAAATACAATTATTTACGTTATTTAGTAACCAAATATTAACATAATATGAGAACTATGGCGAGGTATTCAAAGTCAAAGTTAAAATTACGTCTGTAATATAGGCAAGTACATTAGATATTGCCTACTGTATAGATATTATTATCAAAATTTACAGCTTCTTGTGGAACACTGCCGGATTTACAAAATTCTTGTGGTGCATGTATTCCCTTCGCATTACCTAGAACCAAATTAGTCTAACACTTAATTTATGTAATAACTTTGATCCAGTGTGACAGAATCACAATTAGTCTTTAGCACCCTGTCAAATAAACTATCAGGCAGAGAAAATCTTGAAATTTTCGGTCGTATTATGCGTCATATTTCCTGTTGGTGGGCTTCTATAATAGATGTAGAAGTTCATTACCTTCTTCGTCCTTCATTAAAC
Source organism: Medauroidea extradentata (assembly GCA_003012365.1). Classification (NCBI taxonomy): domain Eukaryota; kingdom Metazoa; phylum Arthropoda; class Insecta; order Phasmatodea; family Phasmatidae; genus Medauroidea; species Medauroidea extradentata. The sequence goes on from PNEQ01121196.1 coordinate 68,522, forward strand.
GCTGAAGAATGCCATTTGCATCAATTTTTTGTTGTAATAAATCTGAGTGATAAAAATGATGAACCCGTTACGACTGCAATAGTGGATATGAATTCGTTTTCAACCGTGCCTCACGAATTGGGCAATCGTAAGGGCCGCGCGAATCAAGCGGCGAGGCTTCAACCACACTGTCTGAGTCGCGCCTTAGGCGGTTTTCACAATAGAACGACGTGTGACTCAGCGACAAGCGTCAACCAATCAGAGCCTTGATGCTAGCGACGGACGTCGAGAACATTGCACGAGCGGCTGACACTGGATTTAACGCTCATCACTGGCAACGGACACAAAGAAGAAGAAAAACTGTTTACGTTTTAACACTCGTACAACTATTTTTTTACTATAACAATGTTCAAAATCAAATTTATGCTTCTAAAATTACATTAAATTATCGGTGTTTGTGTAAATTAATGTAATCTTTTGCGAAAGTTCGTGGAAAGGTAACTAATATTATATTTGTCTTACTATATTTTTCAGTGGAAAATTTAACCTCTGTCGCCTGTTTGATAATTAATTATTTAAATTAATATGGGCATAAACGGATTATAATTTTTAATTTTCATTTTACGTTTCTCCAAAATTCTTTTACAGTTATTGAGTTATTTCTTTAGGTAAAAGATGGCAGCACAAGTTCGTGTCGCCAGTCGTCGGCGATATTTCGTCGTTCTACTGTGACGCGAATTCGTCGCTGGCGGCAAGCGTCGGGAGTATCGCGCCGCTATATTGCGAACACTGCTTTAGGAATCATACCTTTAATGAGGAGATGCAAAAATTAACTTATAAACAAGAAGATTCAATCACATTGTCGATTTTCCTCCGCGAGTGTATCTACTTCCACTTACTAAAAGCTATTTTACACTTTTGAAACACAGACTGTAATATTGCATGTATTCGTCAAGTATTTAAAAATAAAAATAAAAAATCACTTTTTTATCTCTCAATGTTATGCCTGACTGGACATAATTTTCTTGTTCGAGGCTTACAAGTTTATGGTGCTAAGGACATCACATGTTGCGCATCATGTCTCATGTAGAGCAATGGTACGACAGGAGCAACACGAAGGGTGCGATGCCACGCTAAAAATTCTCGTTATTGCGAATACTAGTTTTACTGCCGCGCGCCAAACACACAAAAAACATGTAAATAGTTCATCGCATAACATACTAACCTCTTAGCCGCGTGTATTTAACACAATATTATATATCTTCGTTTATATATAATATCCTGTAAATACTCGGTAGCATTCCGATATGTGGAAACAAAAGCAAAATTACGCGTCTGTTTAAGCATATTATGGTTTGCTTATATTAAATACAAAAAATCTCTCTAAAATAAATAAACGCAATCTACTATACCAACTGACCAGTTACACCAATATTTGGGCGCAAAATTAAATACCGACTAATCGACATAATTTATATTTTTTATTCTGGTCGCTTCCGTCATTTTTGTCGAGCTGACGTCACAGAAACCTCAAGGCTGATGGGCGGACGTCTTTTGTCTTTTCGTGACGCTGCAGTCGTGTCGCTTCTGTGGAGCTATTGTGATTTCGTATCACCCTAGCGATTCTAGGCACAAGTTATTGAACTAGTGTGCAGTCTTCCTGACAATACTTCCCAATATGGGGCATTTTTCAGGGGTGAATTCGTAATTTGACGACGGTTAATACATGTAATTTTAACCGTGCACGCCTATGACTTTGTTTAATACGTTTCACAAAGATTTCCGTACATATGTAATACTGCCAAAATTTTCACAATTTTTAGCAGAGACAAAATATAAAGTGCTTTTGAGTGTTATTCTAAAGCCAATATTACTCTAGCATATTAAAAGGCTTTCGAAAATACGTATATCGCCGAAGCTCTGCACATCGCACATTTCCACTGCTTTAGTGAGGTTTACTTTTTAAAAGAAAAAGGTGACACTCATTCTCGGTTTTGTTTAAAGTAGTTTTTATACATTGACTTAATTTTCAAGACAAAAACAGTATGATTTTTGACAAAATTTATAATAAAATAGTTATCGTTAGAAAATTCTTAACCGAGACGTTATAATCTCTGTCTGAAAAAAAAAATTAGACTAATTACCCAGAAAATTAATTTTCACCAAAGCTGTAAGTAACGTTTACGATATATTTTCTTTAGCAAAAAATAAATCATGAAACCAGTAGAAATGAACTATTGTAAGAGCAAACTTAAATAGAGCACATTTATAATCGTCCAATTATTTGAGCCCGGTTGGTTGTTGTGCGGACATTTACGACTGTAATGGTCTGTGACACAGATATTGCTTCTACCTGGAACAAACTTGCCTTTAAGACTGATCCTGCAGCACGACTGGCGCGGGAATTCCGCCAGGCAGCGCGGGCGTCTCCAAAACCACACTAGCAGTAAATAGCGCCAAGATGTCTACACGCGCACGCTGGGAGGCAGACGGAGGATGACGGTTGGGGCACACAGTGTTGCCAGTAGAGAGTGGCGGCACAGGGTCAGGGCAGTATTATCAGTGGTAACTTGAGACGACAACACTTGGGCTGTTGTATCAGTTACACTCCTCTGAGCGCTCTTCTTCAGATAATATTTTTCAACTCCTCCACTGTACAGCAGATACATGCGTGCGGTGAAAACCAATACATAGGGCCACGATTTTGTCGCGAAAATATTTTTGCCCCACTTTGTTTCAGTGTCTCTCGTGCACATCGGCAGTTCTGCTTCATGATTACTGGCAGCGTGTCTTTGTTCATACTCGTTGCGCATTTGACTGCACCAATCAGAATAAGATTATTGTGACTCCATACGTCTGTAATTTGCCAAGGCGAGTGAGAGTAAAATCATCCAATCACAGACGATGTAGCGGAGCTGCATGTGTGCACATGAAGCATTGAAGCCAAATGTTGCAAAAATCTTTTCGCCATAAAATCATGGCTCTACCAATAGGCCTACATATATGTAACAACTGAAAATATATGTTTACCGACAAACGTAATAAATTGTAGGTTTCAGTAGGCTACCAGATTACTTCCTTGAAATTTGTAATTTTTTTCTTTCTTTTCAAGCGCGAAGCACCGATCTCTGCTAAATATCTCCCTGCAGAATCAGATGATATACCAAACCAAGAAATTTTTTCAAAAGTAACTATTTAACATATTACAGTGAGGGTGACGTTAAATGAAAACATATTTTTGTATTGTCAACTACAACATATGTATATTTCGAATTGGAACAGGAATTTAAGTTATGAGTTAATGTAAATTATCTTGTACATAACGCATACACATACTTCTGACAGATGACACGAATACACACATCTATTTTAACCTATGAACTTTACAATTATTTTCAACTAAATATCTGATTTTACAGTTTTGTGATAAAAGTGATACACTACCAGAAGTGGCCTTGAAAATTATTCTAATGCTATTATGTAATTTATAGTTAGTATTATGAGAGCGAGTGTGGCGATGAAGACGTCGTTACAGAAGATGATATTGCGGTTAATGAGAAAATATTATGCATGTGTGGAGTAACCAAACACATATGTAGCCAACTCACTGTTGCTGAAGTTGATGATGGGGTAAATGAGACAACTATTTAATTAACTAACTCTTGTGTAATTGCTAGAAATCAGAAAAATTCGCGGATTCACTGACCTCTATGCTAGCCTCGAAGAATATCTGTGTACTCAAGAAGACAGCAGCTGTACATTGACTGTTCACTTACACAGTGAAATGGGCCTTCATTTAGTTACGTTTTTCTTATTGGCTCAGCGACTTCCAGGAACTGTCATAAGAGTCGAGGGCCAGTTGCGAAAGGAACACGAATGTATAGAAGTTATAATTATAGCTTGTTCCCAAAAGAAAATGCGAAATATTCATGTCCCAAGTAGTTGCTATTTATTTACTCAGAGTAAACAAACAGCGTTAAAATTAGGCACTTGATATGCAATATTATTAAACCACAAAAGCTGAAATCACCTGTAATGTACTAACATGGAACTAGTTTTCTATAACATAATTTCCATGCATTATGGTAATACACAACGATTTAGCACCACGAAATTAGTTGGAATTACAAGCTATTTCACAAGAAAATAATAGACAGAAGGGACATAGCTAAACACGTAGTAATGTACAATGTTATACAAATTGAGAATATCGAATTATAATTTATAATAAAGCTGAATACAGTAATTCAGATAACTAAACAGCAACACTTGGTTTTTTCATAAAATTGTTCGTTTGAAAAAACACTACGCAAATCAAGCAACATGAAGAACTCCGTAAACATAGGCTACTAAATACAATTATAATGCATTCTGGTTAAATTAAACTACATGGAAATACATTATAACTAACAACAGAGCAGATATATTATATCAGCATCACGTAATTCATTTATTAAAACATCACCAATTCAGAATATTATGTTATAATTATTATAACAAAATGAGAATAGTATCTTACAATTACTACCAGTTAGTCAGGATATTGCAAATACTGTAACTAATCCGCATCATTAGAAATATGTTGGTGTTAAACTGACCATGTACAAAAATATTTTTTTTTTCTAATCATTGGTGTTTAAAGAACAAAGTTGTTTTAAGTTTGAAATGTTTTCATATAGTAGTTTTGTTTATTGTACTGCGGTTCGTTAATTATTATATTTTGTCCAGAGTTTACAAGTTTTTGGGACACTTAATTTCGATAAGTCACAAAAGTTTTACAATTAATAAGTTAATTTATCATAAAAATCCTTAAAACTAGGTCATAATAACCATTTGTGTGACCTAAAATCAATATCTGTTCAAATATGCTAACATGTAACATACTTAAGGGAAATGGTGCACGCTGAAAATCAGTCATGTGTGGGAATAAGCTGCAAACAGGCTTAAACCGTCCGCAAACGCGTACTTGTATGCTATCAGCGCGCAGTTAGATCGTATATAACGCAGGGAGCCGGATATCGGCAGTCAGATGGCCGCGAGCCTTAGTAGAGCGAGGGTGTGCTTCACTTCGCTGTGCGCTATGACATCTAGCGGCCACTGCTTGAACCACCTTAAATGTAGTTTTTTCCTTTGTTCTTTTCTGCTTCGCCCTTCTCATCGCACGGACTCTCCCCACTCGGACTAAACAAAGGGTGGGGGGAGGGGGGAAAGAGGCGAAGAGTGTGGGTAGTGAGATTACGTACTTATCTCTATAAGTATCGCTTGCAACACGAGTGACACGGCGTGGCTAGGGACATATCAACACACACAGCCCGGCCAAACCTCTGGACCTAGGCACAGGAAATTTTCAAGGGGACTTCTCCTCACGCCGTGAACTCCCAACAAGAAGGAATTTTTCTAAATTGGGAAATTAAAGCGGTGACAGGAAGTAAATGAGTTTTGCGAGATTACGTTATTTTTGCTTCAAAATAAAGTATATTCATATACATACTACAATATTTTTAGATTTTTTCAAATTTCTAAATGAAGGGTGAAAAACTTAAAATGTATTTTAAACGAA
>PNEQ01121197.1:0-73958 GCA_003012365.1 Medauroidea extradentata
TTAGTATTGTCGGTCTATGTGTTTGTGTTACTGTTCCTTGTGTAATAATCCCATTTTTGTATGTCGTTTGAAATGTTTTGTGTTTTTTGTTATGTCATTTGTAATGTTATATATGTTTTTGTATGTGTCACTCTGTTATTGGCCTCGGCTGTTGAGTGGCACAAAAAATCGGCATAATAAATAAATAAATAAATAAATATATATATCGACGTACTTGTCGCTACATTCTTATGTCAGACGATCCTATCAAGTGCCGAAATAAAATTAAATCATCTACACGACTTAACTCGCAAAAGGTGTTTCCTCACTAATCGGGACGTCACATGACGAAGCCGACGACTCGTTCTCTTTGGCAGACATCATCTAAACAAAGCAGAAAACAAAATGTCTATATACGCAAAAACACCAGCCCCTGACGACTCAGGTGATACATCCTGGACATACAAACACACACAAAATTCAAATCAATACATAGTATTCCAATAAGTAAGCAACTCAATGAAGTATTTTAATAGTTATCTTGGTAGTGTGACATAGTACTGGAGATCGCAAACTAAGAGTTAGTTTGGTTTAATTTCTCTAAACACCGTGAACTCTGCGTGGTTCACTATATACTGTGCACAGTAGCGAGCTATATAACGACGAGGACGCCACGTGTCGGCGAGAGGGCAGATCACTGTACTGCCGGCGGTTACGACCAATTACACAGGCGCTGCGACAAGGCCGAGACCACACGCCTACACACTCCCGCGTCCATAGCCAGCCGCCCAACGCACTGCAAGGACACGCACCATTTACATTGCATTAGCTAGTTCACATGTAATGTCAGCAAATTACAACCACGTGACATGTAAAATTAATCTTATTTGTTTAAGGGTGTCGCCTACCTGCACGTGCTGAACTAGCGTGCAACATTCCTGCCAATCCATTTTTATACAATTTCACATAATTTTATTGGTTCAACAGTCTGAAAGGGCCGTTTGTAGCTATGTTGGATGACTTAGAAACAGTGTTTTTAATAAGCATAGTGTCTTAACAACAGTAATATTCGTACTCGCCCGAAGTGGGTTTTCTTCTCGCACATTGGAACAATGGATACATGCCGAACAGTTTCGTAAAAAAAAAAAAACTACTTCCCAGCAAATCCAACGCATTTGAAGCGCGTGATAGGTGGCGCCCTTAAGGGAAAAGACTGACTTCTAGCAATGTAAAAATAATATATTCGCAATGAATATTCGAACCCACGATCATTAGTTGCACTGGATAGAAAGAAGAAAGCGTGCAAAGTATCCAATCAAATTCTCATTGCACGAGACCTAGCGTGGTGGCGCAACGGCAAAGAGTTGGACTCACATTTGGGAGGATCCACATTCTAGTCCCAGCTCCGGTCATCTTGATTTCTGTTTACCATGATTTCCCGATGAGGTGGTTCATTAATATAGCTTTTGGCTGACTCCTTTCCTAGTTTCCTCCTATAACGAGCTCGCTGTTGAGACGCAAATCACAATAAAAAAAAATAAAAAATATGATTTACACACTTGACTGTGTGTGGCGTGTTCTGAAGCTGAATAATCCAGTTCTTTAGAGTTATATGTACAAATTTATTTTTAAAACATTTTAGTCGCCCTAAGCACATTGTATAATTTATACGGTAATTATGTAGCCTATCATTTATATAAATTATTATTTACTACATTTATTAAATAAAGTTCCCATGAGTCACGACTCGTCTGAAGGACAGTACACACAATTTTTTTTTTACATGGCAAGCAATCACTTACATTCTTGAACATACTGCACATATATTGTTCTAAAAGAGCATATTGTAAATATATTGAATACGACCTTGTTAAACCAAAATCTGAACATTCCAACCCATCGTAATTGTTTCAAATTCTCAAGCAAACTAGTACATACAGCACGGCTACTCAATTCTCCAACTATCTTCGGCGACACATCCATCTCTAACATTCATAAACGTGCGCACCAACTCAGTAACAACATATTCCTTCCAGTGTATGTTACCTCCGGCAATACTGGCAGACCTAGGCCGTCAATACTGTAACAAGAAAAACTAATCTTTACCCGAAGGCTGTCGTAGTTTCTGTCGGTTAACTTTCAACAGAAAATAATGTTACAATGAAAGAAATTTAATAATGACTCAATAATAACGCATGTCATTGACAAATAGTAAGTTTTGTTTAGTTCATTGAAAAGCTAAATGTAATAATGACCATTATTGTTTCTCTCCATTATTCATGATGCTTGTTGGGGCGTTGGTATTAGGGAGGAGTGAATTGTAGACATATATTAGCTGACTACGGACGTCTACGGCGAAAGTACGGTTCTCGTTGTTGACGTGAGAGTTTTAGGACTCTCTAAGAGTCCTGGGCAGACCAAGAATGCTAAGACGCATTTTTTTTTGTGCATTCACACTTTCAAGGCAATAATCCAGTTCAAAGAACACAGATGTAATACGGACGTCACATCCCGAGCGGCGTGGCGATGGTAAAAAACTGACCTCGCAATAAGTAAGACGCGGGTTTGAATCCCCGTCCAGCCATTCTCATTTGTTCACCATGGTTTCCCGAAATAACTCCAGGCGAAAGCTAGGATGGTTACTGAACCGGCCCTGACCGAGTCCTTCCCAATTTCTTCCCTTAGTCCCCAAGTGTCACCCTATCAACACTTGTGCTGCACACGTGCGCATACAATTTTAAAAGTATACAAGACATGAAAAACAACTAAGAACACACATAAGTAAGAGATTTTGGTCAGCGCAACATTGAGGTCTTCAACGCTGGTGAGGGTTGTCATGAGGTGAGTATGGAGCAGCGCCGGAATGAGAAGGGTGGGGAAACGGAAGATCCCCGAGTAAACCCGCCGATAAACGGCATCGTCCGACACGATTCCCACATGCGAAAATCCGGGGACTGAACCCGCCGGGAATAGAAGCCAGGTCGCCTTGGTGGGAGGCGAATTGTCCGACTATTCGGCCACCCCGGCGGCCTAAGAACACACAAACAATATGAAAAAAATCAACTAAGTATGCGGTCGCATTGAACGACGTAAAATAATTATTGCGTTCTCTATTCTTTGTTCGTGTTTTCGTGTTTTGCAGTGACCCGAAAAAATGTCACTGTCCTACTAATGGTTGCATAGCGTGACTCAATTTATGAACAACGAAGTGGAGTGAGCAAACGACAAAACATTTATTTCAACTTGTATTACTTGCAGAAACACTTTTACAGTACATAGATATGATACAGGAACAAACTGAACTTTTATTTAAGCTCAGTAACCTTTTTCTCATCATTCGGCGATGTCAACAGATAATCACGAGAACTTCAATGTCTTAGCACACAGGATGTTAATAACAGTACGTTACAAACTCCGCGAGGCGAGTCCTTGTAAATAACGAGGTTAAGTTATCTATCGCATGTTCTTGGCTTCTGTGTAGCGCGTGTTGCCTACCTGTAAGGCTCCAAATTTTCTACGTAATTTCTTCTTCCTGAAAACAGTGAGCTTTAGGGAGTTTCGACAAGGCGACCTTTTCTGTTCGTTGGGGCCTCCTGATGCTACGAACTGTCATTTAGAAGCAAAAAAAAAAAAAATACAACAGGAAAAAATTTATGCAAAAAAGGCGTGACCAACCTTGAAGGTGAAATGTATTCGAAACCATTTTATCACAGATTGACGACACTGCTATTACTAAGCCACACATGGACATTCATTACTTTTGGTTATTTTTAACAAAAACTAGTTTTCAATTTCAATTCTTAATCGCGAATTTCTCCCTTAGGATTTGCGCCGGTCAAAATCTAGCATTGTATAGCTTAACTTTATTTTTACAAGGACTACTTTCGCAAAGTTTGTAACATACTTTCATTAATGGAGACGAGTACCTGTCATCTTCGAATTTTATTTAATTTTAACTGGAAGTTCCATACAATTAGATGTAATAAAATTTCCCGTCTGACATGGTACATGTATTATTATTGTTACCTTCTTAAGCGTTACCAAACTGTCACACCTTCTCTACCTTTCTTAGTTTTCGACTAGTAACCTTTCGGAGGAAGAAAGTCATTTTTTCTGCGGATGGTCCCAAGTATAGTATAAGCAATAGTAGTCAAGCAATATTAACCTTACACAATGTAAGAAACCATTCCTGCTGCCTTGTCGAAGAATGAAAAGTTATAGAAAATGTGTCAGCAAAATGAAAAGCAGAAGTTACATCATTCCAAACTTGTGGGTACTGATCCCCCTTAACATCATGTTTATTTTGCTTTTTTTTTTCCCCATAAAAATGTAAGAAAATTAGAGGAAAAAAAACAACACATTAACGTTGCCAGAGAATTGTCACGTGATCAACGCTACAACAGCTTAAGAGTTCTGGATACATGAGTGTGTAATGGTACGCAAAGTTATGGAAAGAGCAGAACTATCAGAAGCGTCATATAATCGTCTGAACAGTTTTAAAAGAATGAACGGGAATTTTGGCCATGCTGCAATCTAAACGGAATGCTACCGAGGATTTAGTATTGGCGAGCTTCTCGCGTACTGGAAACTAATACCAAACCACGAAATTCATTATCAGTTTAGTAAGTTGCCGTGTGACTAAAAGTAGTACAGACGACCTGAGAAAGTGGATATGGTTGCCAAGGGAGACAAGGTGGACACCACGTGTTGTGCCCACGTGTTCGGGTCACTCGCTTGCGTTCCTTGCCCCCGCGGAAGGAGGAGGGGGGGAGGAGACGAGCTAACATGTGGGGTCCACACGTGGTACTAGCTGCGTACGCCAGGGGTGGCCAGTCCCCACCCTCACATTCCATCGACCATTACGTGATTTACAGAATTAAAGACTTTAAACAGCAAGAACTGGACTTACGGGCGATGGTGCGCCAAAGCACTGAGTTTTCACAATTTTCGACATAGCTTTTTCCCTTCGCTTGCTATCGAAAATCAATGTTCGACAATCCGGAAATTATACTTTTGTATAACTTACAGCATTACTACATAGTCACAGACTGACTTATTTTTGGAGCAGAGATGGCAGACAGGAAAAAGAGACATTTTTCCTACCTGCCATCAGTGCTCCAAAAATAAGAACGTCTGTGACCATGTAATAAAGTAAGAAGGTGTACAAAAGTGTAATCTACGGATTGTCGAGCCTTTATTTTCGGTAATAAGCGAGGGGGAAAAGTTATGCCGAAAATTGTGAAAATTCACTGCTTTGGCGCACCATCCCTCTTAACATACCTGTCAGTAATCATGCTGATTTTTTTTTTTTTTTAATATCTTCCTGATTTAAAATTTTGGAATGAATAATTTGAAAATACAATAGGTTTAGTACCTTGGCTTTCATATTGCAAATTGAATTTGAAATATCACGGCGTACTTGTGAAATAATTAGGTTAATTAAAAATTTAAGAAAACTATTATCTCTCACTGTGTAATTACGGTTAAATGACTTGAAATTAGTCCCCTATTAATCATCTAATAGTAAAATATAATGTTTCTTTAAAGATACATTGCCAGTAATTTACCACACCTTTCATTTATTATACAAAAATTAGTAATTTATTAAAATAAATGACAAAGAAGTAAGCAGTATATTCGCAAAAATGGTAAGTACACAATAGCAAGGTTGTATTTTTGGCTTTATTGATTACACCAAATGCTACTGTGAAAAAGTTTGGTAATATATTAAGGAAATAATATTTTCGTAACACGTAAACCATGCACCGGTAGTGTTTTCAATTGAAAACTAGAATTTTATGGCAAAATAAGTTTCTTTTTCTTAAAACTACCCTGTCTTGTGTGTATTTTTAGATTAATGCAAGAAGGCTGCTACCGGGAAGATTACGAATGGCATTATGGGAATACAGACCTTTTCTACGATTGGTTGAAATCGTAAGATTTCCACCGAAATAAGCAGAACAGTTGAAATGTGTATGATTTTGATTAAGGCCACGAGCCATCATTTCAACTGCTTTTACGACAGTTATTTTTTTTTAAATTCTAAACGAGAACAGAACATATTTTTGTAAAAAACTGTGTAGCTATGTTAACAAATTTTTCAAGATAAAATACACAATGGTTTCAGCTAATTATGCACCCATCAATGAACTAATTTGCTAGATCTATATAATTTTTTGTCTAGAAGATATTGGATTACATAGTAAAAACTATTTTCAACAAAATAGTACAGTAGGAATAAAAAATTATATTCGTGAAAGCAGTATAAACGATGGATTATGCGTTAAACCATGTGACAGAAGAAATTCCAAGCTCTGCTTAAGTTATTAATTGTGTAAACACCTTGACCCACATCCACAACTGGCATTCATCTCAGCACTACATCTGCGGACGCGCACCCTCGCTCGCTGTTGTTTCATCATTAATTGCTACGTAAAACAGCTCAGAAATAGGTACCTCATAACCAACGTCGCCGGAATTATGAATGTAAGTGAAGCGTTGATGTATGTTACCAGTAATAAATGGAAAACACTACTTTATTCCCACGAAGGCAACTACAGTCAATATTTAAAACTATTTTTATTCCATTTTAACAAACATAGCAAGTAACGGTCCATGATCTACGCACCAAAATCGAATTCATTTTAATTTTGACTCAGGTATCTATGTTACGACTAGACAGCAGATTTTAGGTAAAAAGGAAAACTATTTTTTACTATATTTTGATGTCTTAGTTCAATTATTTTATTTGTAAGAAAATCGTAACTACCCTACTATAATGTTCTCATAAAACGTTTTATACCACATACGTTGCCATTATCTTAGAAAAAAGTAGTGTATAGACATTCAAGCAGTTATTGTTCATGTTTATTTGTAATGTATCCAAAGAAAAAAATAATTTAACTCAACATGCACAAGGAACTACGAACGAAACAAACGGTGCGAAAATATAAACTGAAACAAACGCTGTTACACAGCCTATGTTGGCATCGCCGAGGAAGAACGAATTTAACGCTGACTTGTGTCATACCGTCATAAAAGCCTACATTCGATTTAAAACTGTTGAAAATCACACAATAAAAAATTGTTAGGGAAAGTATTCGATCCTTAGAGTTCGACGCTGCACCAAATGTGCTGCAACATGCAAATCAAGGTACTTTGTACACAAAATATGATATACTATTACAGATACATATTTGTCGATTTCCAAAGACGAAAACACGAACAGCATAAGACGGTTCATTGTAAACCAGCTTGTAAAACTGGACCCTGATTCACCGTCTATAGAACCCTAAATTGCACAAGCATATGTCAAAAGTAAACCAAACCATTGAGTAAGGACCAAACCGTTGATAATTGTATCAACAATGAGGTGAAGATTCTTAATTTGTAGCAAGAACAAAGTGCTAGGCCCTTTCTTCTAAACATAAGCAACTTCAATAATCGTTCTTGCAATGTAACTGCTGAAGTATGTTACACTTACTTTGTTCACATAGCATGCTTGGCATATGGCCTGAATTGAGTAGCAGAATTGTTCATGAGTTCCCAAAGGCGAACAAACTCGTACCTTCACGCAATAAAGTGTTTATAACTAGCTAATAAATGGTACAGGATGTCAACGAACAGATTTAATTGTTCCTCTTCGTACAGAACCTGTGCTCACTTGTTGGGGAACATGATGAAAAGTTGCCGAGTATTATTGAATGCACTTCACACATATAAACGATGCCATGGATAGCCTATATAAGATTGCCAGAGGCAAATATAATAACTAATAACACTTACTGTTCATAACTTGGATGTACTACACCATGTCTCTTACTTGCAAACATAAATTAATTGCAATAAGGTGACAAGAGCTAAGTAAAAATGACCTAAGTGTTGAATTACTGTGACTTCACCCAAATTCCTACACAATAATGAAGCAGCCCTCAGTGATAAGTATCCATTCTCGCTTTCATGGAAAGTTGTAAAAATGACTTACCCTAATTCGCTTGAATGAAATTCAATTAAAGTTCTGGAAAGTGTCAACCCAATGTGTGAATAACCAAACATCTAAATGTAGTAAAAACAAAAAAAATCCCAAAAGTGCTTTGTCTTCTATAAACGGTAACAGTGTAAAAACTAAATTGGAATGAACTGCAGAAAAACACCGGACTTAAAATATTATAATGAAAACGGCTATATTGTCGGGAAAGTCGAGTGAAACTGGATGTAATAATATCATAGAAAGTCTTTTCCTAGTGCTGAATTAGTCTTCTCTCAACTCAGTTAATGAACAACGGTTTTACCCGCCACAAAAATTAAAACTGAGTGACAAACATGATTATTTCGCAGCTGAATAGAAAGAAAAAGTTATAACTGTTTATTGTTATTCAAATAATGGAAAGCACATTTAAAGACCTAACGGGACGCTATATTTCAGAGTTCGTGACCGAAAGAAAACAATAGTCTGAACTCTATACAGTGTTGCGCATGGACGGTGTTGTAGCAAGTCACATATCCTGTTTTACGTTATACTGATAAACACCACACACTTCAAGCAATCAGCCAACAATCTTAAAAATACAGCATGTCAATTGGAAACATGTTGACAGGACTCCTCAAAATAACTAAACACTAACTGATATCCAGGAAATAACAACTTATTCCTATAAAAACTTAGTATTACTTCATATTACGCCATACTTCCTGCAAAAAAATTCTATGAACTACCGCAAAACACAAAAAGCCCCATAGAAAAAATGACTACAACGAAAATACTACGCACAAAGGCCAAGGACGGATTAAAAAAAAGGGTGGGGCCTCCGAGAGACAGCAACAATAGGTACAAAAATATATACTGTAGCTAGTCGTCAAGGCACTAGTGTAAAAACCTCCTACCAGTTATATATTTAACAGTTTACATTAAAAACCATTTAAATAGCACACATTTAAGCTACAAAATTAAAAATTTTCCGGGGGACGTAGTCCGCACCCCCCCCCCCCAATAAAAACGCTATTAATTCGTTTTGGAAACATAGGTGTTATCGTTGACTCGCGCACCAGTCCTGCCCGTATGGCATCTAGAAGCAATAATTTTTGGAGAAAAGAATTATGCAACATTTTGTTTTAGTGCCTCGTATGCACATCTGCAGCTCAGCTTCATGGTCAGTGATTGACAGTTTTTAACTCTTGAACATATTTTTAATATGCCCAAAAATCGCAGACGTGTGTTATCGCAGTGACGTTATTCTCATTGGCTCAGTCAAATGAGTGACGCCTCTACACGACTGCTCGCTGCCAATAACTACGTACCAGAGCTGCAGATGTGCACGTGAGGCATTGAAACAAAATGTTGCATAATTATTTTCACCAAAAATCACTGCCTCTAGGCATACCTTTTAATTATCTGCAGAGGATAAAAGCTACAAACCTCAAGGACATCACTTGTTGGGCAGTGGACTGGATAAGAATAAAAGGGCGACACGCGGAAGGTAAACGGGGCTGTGAATATGTAAAATGTCAAATACTAAAAATTCCAGAAATTAAATACTACAAAGTCGCGTGTAATCACCAGCGCACCATCTCGAAATTATGCTCGATAGCTCACCGTTTGAAGGTGGCTAATATTGTCGAGTTATCTCCGCAGGTAAATTACCCCGCGTCTGCTCGCCTTCGCGACCAGCAGCAATCGAAAACAAGACTGTCCACGACAGAGAGGATATTTCCACCTATCACCTGACGTAGTAATTGTCCGGGGTATAGGAGAGGGGTGGGAAGCTGTCAGTGGCAGATGGGCGCGACGGTGCGGACCACCACGCCAATCCGTCACTACCACGTGGACTTCTGGCTAGGACACTCGCCATAGACATCAACACCCTCCCCCTACTCTATCGCTAGTTTTCAGACCACCCTCGTCAACAATCTTGCGTAATTACCACAGCGGCTCGCCTACGTCACTCGAGTCAATATATAACAGGCTGGAAAAAAAAAACGTACATCCCCCGGTAGGTTGCAATGGACACCAAAACAAATACGGTAATTTAGGGTAACCTTGTACAGGTCAGGGCAACTTTGTACCACCAGCCTAGTTTAATTTCAAATTAAGTATTTCAGAATTTAAGAATACGGGTTTGTTCTAGATTGATAAATTTGTTAATCTTAAAGTTTGGTTAGTGGTTGAATGCAACAAAGCTATTATTTAAAATAAAATCCCTGATACAATATTACGAGGCACAAAGTTACCCCAAATGACGTACTTTAAGACAGTCTTGTCTGGAACCATAATTAAAAAAGTATTATGTATTGTGACGTCAGACATTACATCTTCAGTACAATATATATATATATATATATATATATATATATATATATATACACACACACACACACACACACACACACACACACACACACACACACACACACACACTACGATTGTTATTTAGGATGGTTTTGTTCATATTGAAAAGTCGCAGTAAAATACAAGGAAAGAGGTTAACTAGGGTACGCACTCAATCCCGGATCACTTTATACCATATTTCGCCGTGGGACATTGTTCTGTAATGATACCAGATGTTAACAAGCACACAAGACATCAACATTTTCTTTCTCCGCTGCCGTAAGACTCTAGTAAAAAATAAAACATTACTACATGACATTCAGTTCAAAAATGTTCAAATTACCCCCACTAACCAGTCTACAAAGGTTGCATCAAGGTAACGAAGACTATGCTTCTTACCTGCGCTGCGGTTGGTATGCGTTGCAGTTTCTGCGACTCAGAGTACGTGCTCCTTTTTGACGAAAAAACTCACACTTAAAACTATGTCGCTATAAATGTTAAAATTATGCACTCGTAAGATGAACATGATTTTAGAGTCTCTTAAAACTCTTAATTTTTTTCTAACTACCGTGTATGGAAAACTATTAAAACACTTTCGAGGGGGGGGGGGTGTTTGTCGGACGAACATGCATTGGACTTTAAACCATTATTCCCGCAAATAAAACTATTTGGTCAACGCTTTTAAAGTGAGTTCTCATATTCTCATATCACGTGTAAAATTTCCATTTATAAATTATAACATAACAATATTATAAATTAAAACTGCTAAAACAAATTATTTATTATTACTACTATTATTATAGCGCTTTAGAATACTACAAATGCCTTCAGTATTTCACACATGGTTACATACGTATTGCCAGACGACTTTGAAAAAGCAAGAATATATGCATCGTTTAAAATCAATATATGCGTCAATAATATACGTAAGATGTTATGTTATATATTTATGAAGGGCTTGTTCCCGAGTTTTTTTCAGACTGGTGCCAATAACTCAAATATTTTTTAACCAAAAGTTTTGAAAAAATTTTAGTCAATGTACAATCACACGATACACAATGCTGTGGACGCGTTTTTTTTTTTTTTTTTTTATAAAGTACCATTCACCAGCAAAAAAATAATTTCCTTCATTTTTGCTCATTTTCACGACGAAAAACGCGGTACTTTGGGCAATGAAATCTAAAAAACCGTTCAGTATAATTCTACAAAAAAATTCAGCTACAAATTATAACATATAAGTGTCAAAACTGTGCAGCGAAATTTTTATATGAGTGTTAGGTAGCAATCAAAAAATATTTTCTAAATCACTGCAGAACTCCGTAACAAGGCCTGAAGTTATTGCATGACAATGTATTTTATTACAGCGCGGTAATGAAACATTAGGAATAATTGTGTGATTATAAATAACGAAACAATAAAAAAATAATATTTCGGGTTGTGATGTCCTACCTTTAAGACACATTGGGAAGATTGTAATAGCAAAGCACTGCACTCCAGTTCACTGACCTGCGCGCTGAGGTGATATTGCGTTACATACGCCAATCTGCAGCACCCTTAGCGCTCTATCGATTGTGCCTCACAAGCAGCCACTTATGCTCTCAAAACAACACACCACTGGAAAATATAAAACTCTTAACATATTCTTCTAACATTCATAACTTTTGTTGCCAGCAAATGTTTTCAACAAAATGTTGGTAACAAAAATATTTTATAGATATTAACAAAGTTACTAACATAATGTCGGCAACAATGTTCAAACATTTTTACAACATTGTTAATACCTTTGTTGAAAACACGTGTTATTAGCAATGTTATCGTTGATGTAAACAAGGCTTTAGTCACAAAGCAATGTTTTACAATAGCTTATGATAACAATCTAAAATGTAGTTAAAAGAAAATAAATTAGCAGAGGTTTAAGGTAAGTTCTATCCCTGTGCATAAACTGTGTTTTAGCGTAGCACGCGTGTTCTGTTCAACATGAAACTGCTCAACTTGGGTAGTAGTAAAAAAATACTATTTTAAAAAACACTGGACCACTTGAAACAGCGCCCTTACAATACAACTATACTTGTGCAGATATGTTTGTTTAGTTTCCATATTCCAAATAACTCATCCAACCAGAAACGCAGCTTGACTAAAAAAATTGGGGGGAGGAGGGGTAAAGACTAAAAAAAAAAAGGGCGCAGAGGGAGAACGCGCAAATTCCTTTTAAGCGCCTTCTTTCCAGTAATACATAAATAACGTCATTAGTCGACACGGTAATCAATACTTATGTCTGCACGAAAGAGTAGCAATGCGGATTTTTCTTCGTCTGTTAGATACAACTATTTTCAATTATTTTAAAGCGAGGGGGTGACAGGTTCATAAACATCCTCCTCCCTCTTCCAAACCCTGTTCACCTAACGGCCAGTTACTCTTTTTAGGACCTTATTTTTGCTTTTTACTTGTAAACTGTAGGGTCTACTTGTTTTGCCAAAATGACTGAATAATTTAATGTACGTTCATTTATTAATAATTACAAATGTACGTTCCTATTAATCTTTGAACTATTCCTGCGATGGACTCGTATTATGAACATCAAAGTTTGTTTTGAACATACGCCATTGCGGGTGGTTGTTGCCGTGTTGCAGGGAAAAAACCCACAATAAAACAAAAAAAAAAAAAAAAAAACTAAAGAAGAAAAGCCAGTAAGCTGTAGTAAACAGTCATAAAACATACAGATAATCCCTGAAAATGTTTTTGAATGTTTCTTGCAATGGGACAGAATGACAAACTGTGTTATTGTGGACATACACCATTGCAATATTATGTCGACAATATTACAGTTTGCCATAATTCCTGAAAGTAATTTTTCGGAATTATCTGCATGTTTTATGACTGTTTACTACAGCTTACCGGCTTGTATTCCTTTGTTTTTTTTTTTTGTTTGTTTTATTGTGGATGTTTCTGTAATACGGCAACATTCGCCCGCAGTGGCGTATGTCCAAAAAAAAAACTTCGATGTTCATACATGTGACTTACTTGTGCATGTATATTTATGTATGGCAAAACCTACTCCCCTGAAGTTATGCTCCGTTATGAGATCTAACGCGTTCTAATACATAAACAAAACAAGCCTAACTATGCTATGGTAAACAAAACTACGACAGGCAGGCAGCAGCGTGTATGCTCGGTAGGGGAGCCGGACGTCATGACGTCACGTGCTATTAATACAACATGTGCTTCATTCACACGGTGCTTGATAGCGGTGGCTCGGCCGCAGGGGTGGCCAAACACCTCCCTCCTCGCACACACGCACGTGTCGTGTATACTCACGCGCTTGACAATACACTGCACACTTTCGTGTTCCAGTTGTTGGAGTATTTCCTACATTATAAGACTTGTTACAAACCAAATACCGACCAATGGTCGTACAAGAAAGCACCTACACGTTTACTTGGTCCGGGATAATGCTAGTACTTTTGAATCACAATCCTTCTTGTTTTAATAATGTATAATTTCCTAGCTCTTTTTAAAATAAAAAAATAAACAACACAATCTAAGTAACTATCAAAGTGTTCGTGTTCGAAAGTAAACATCTGATATAGAAATAAATAGTATTTTAAAATTATTATTCAAAACAAGATAATTTTCAAAATTGCTCACTGCATCGCGAACTACCTATGCTATGTATCAACGAACGGCAATCCAAGTGACTAGTTAACATGTGTCGGTTGGTAACTTTTCCGAATTCTGGAAGAAGAAAAAAAACATGCAGTATATACGTAATAATTTTGCCGACAACTTTGTAAAACACAAGGCTCGCATTCTATACAACTACTTATTCCCTCATATTTACCTTTTCCATGGTCTTCCGAAATCACTCTAAGTGAATGATAGGATAGTTCCATACGGCCTGCAGAGCTTCAGGAGACACATCATTAGGAATGGAATTCAAAGAACGTTGCACGTGTGTATACCCTTTTCAGGCCCTTCACTAATCCTTTAAATGGGAAGTTCACGCGACATTTAAATAGATTTAATAATTTTTAGTACGATACATGGTTTGTTTTTCAGACATGCACTGCGATTACTTTAACAGTAACGACATTTTTCTAGCTGTCAAGGTTCTTGTGTATTGCTGCATCAAAACCCAACTTTGCATTATTTGGTTTTATACTAGAAAGGAAAGCTGACGTAGAGAAATGAAATAATTCGCACTGAAGAACAGAGTCACGGGCTACGTCAAGACGAGTATAAAAACTCGCACTAAAATTATTTGTATTTAAAAAAATAACAGAAAATCAACAATTTGCATATTAAATTCAGAATTTTAAAAAAATACAAAATATTCGGTTTTTTAACATATCCTGAGTACGCGGGAAAAATGTATTATAAATAATTTTTTTCAATAGTTTTTCAAAAACGTTATTAATGGCCCTTAACATACAGTATTAAGAAGAGGGGCAAAACCGGGGAGGGAGACAGAAAGAGGTAGCCTAAGAAGTGACAATTTTGATTTTTCAAAACGTTTCTAAAACGGTAGCATAGTCAGTTAGGCGCAAGACTGTGTTGATATAGGTCCCGGGTTCGATTGCCGACTCAGGCGTGGCTGTTGTACTGTCCCTTCACCTCACTTCACCATCATCGACTATTAAGGCATCGTTTTTAAGGGCCGTTGATACCTGCTCATCTCACTTTCCACAACATTCATGAATGACTTAAACATCACTTTGCGCCATTTAAAGTGATCAAATATTAAAAATCAGGTGTAGAAGTCGTGGGTTGAAGCTAGTAGGAATAGATACAATAGAGCGGAGCGAGAGTAGATGCTGTGCTGGAGCCGAGGACGGGAAAGTGAGAGAAGCGAACACCGGAACGGATCGTGACTTCCCAGGCCGCCCTCGCACACCTGGTACGCCGACCAACCAGCTCCCACAGAACTACGGCCAGGTTACCAGGTCGTGTCACGTCGCACCTGCCATACTAACTGTCCGTTACTTCTCTCACACCTTCCCGCTGGCTCCTGTTATCACATGCATACCTTCACTTGCTGTTCAACTAACATCACTGCAACAATCCCGTCAGTATAATGTCACCGTGTCTCATTCAACCACGCCGAAATGCTCGCTTATCGCTTCCAACACTGATTTATCGAGGGAAAAGTTGGAGCTTAGAAAAGGTTCGACATACTTTTCCCGCTGCCCCCATTCTACCTGGACAGTGGGAATTTTATTTGCTGTAACAGAGCGTTTCTAATAAGTCTGCAAACGTTTGGACAGTGTCTAATGATCACAATCCAATCATACCAGACACTTTTTTGTAACCAAACTTTGAGGATTGATTTTTTTCAAGGGCGCCGCCTACCGCGATTTTACGAAACTATTTTACATGTACCCATTGTGCCAATGTATGAAAAGAAAAAAATATTTCGGACCAAGACAGAATGTCAAAGTTATGACATCATGCTGGGTTCACACTAGATATAGATCTATTCCAGCTAAACAAGTTTAGCTTTCTTGAGCAGTTACACGAGCTCCACAAACGAGTTCAGATCGCAGTCTGTTCTACGTAAACTAATTTCATACGTATCTTCTTTGCTGCTCTCATTTTGGCTACTTCGAATAACGAACTGTGTAACAAATATGGCTGCCTTTTGGTATGACACTTTGCACTCGTTAAATTAACTTTTGGCTTTAAAATCTTTAAATTCGTTTGAGTCCCACACAGCAGAATTAATTCGTAGCAATATTATAAATGAAAAGTCGCAAATCCTGAGTATATAAGTAATAATAAATAAATACAGTACATGACAGGTTCCAAGTTTGCTGGGGTTATAAAATGCGTTGAGATAGTCGAGTAACCTTGCGAACATGTTTAGCTTTAAACGCTAACAAACATGGCTGCCAAATATAATTAACTAAACATGATTACGACCTCTAGTGTGAATGTGGCCTAAAACACTGTTCCTAAGTCCTCTAAAGTAACTAAAAACGGCATTATCAGTCTGCCGTACTTCAAAATGTACCAACTGGAAGAATGTGAAATTCACAAGTGTGCACTGAACTATCCTACATCTCCGCACCAGTAATATTGTTGCGTGCCATGTTCCTGGAGGCCAGTGGTCGGCGGCTGTTTCGTAACACCTTGAGGGCTGGCCGATGACTCAAAGCCCGGGTGGCTCATAGTGGGAATCCCGCAGAAACTACGTCATAGATACCTGTCCCAACTGCGTCTTAACCCTTCGAGGGCGGCCTACGTGACTAAAAGAACATCCGAAACATGATGAAATATCTAATTTTAGACCCCTGTAATGCGGTAATTCCCCTGCTGTTTTGCCTGGTATATAAGGGCTGAATCGACAAATTAGGGGGAGTTCGCTATTGGAAGTGCTAGAGGAAGGTGCTACGCCTGTGGAAAGAGACTGGTGAAGACATCTTGGTGACGTCAGAGTCTACTGTGAGGCGGCAGGCGGCTACCTTCGGAGCACTGTGGACGAACCAAGAGGACTGCTGCGGCGGGCTGACGCGACGGGCGAAGAAGGTACGCGACGGGAGTCGAACCGAAGACCTCAAGAGTGAAGACAGCGGTGCACTCGGGGTGCTGCGCAGCACACGACGATTCATCACCACGGCGGACTATTAAGGTTGTACACTATCACTACTTGAAAGACTGTTAATTGGAAATATGACTGAATTTTATTGTAATTTGTAGTGTTTAATTAATTGAGGGTAGACATTTTTGTGCTTTAATTGTCAGAGTTAATTAACGTGTCTGTGACACAGGAGTAATTGTGTGCATAACTAATGGTGTTGTGAGAGCTATAGTTGATTACTGTTTTGTGTATTTCGTAGCTTTGTGAGCTATTAAATCCAGTACTTAATTTAACTCTTTTATTTATAATTATAAGACCTCTATCCCAAAAGAACTCATGGTACCGTATATAAAGTCCCATCGTAAACATGTCTCCATGACGATGTGGTTTTTGATGCGCGCATCAAGGTCAGCTTTATTGCTAGGTCACTTCTAAGCCTCTGACGAAAGGGTATAGAGAAAAGAGATTGGAAAATGTCTCAATGAATTGTTAGAGATGTCCCACTTGCTATTCGTCAATACACGTGCGTGCAATTTGTAGCTGGTGCTCGTCCAAGTTCTTGACAGGAAGAGGAGGTCCTGTCCCGTGGCCAGCGCGTGCGCCTAACCTCACACAGAAGAAAGGTTTTGTTCAGTAGCGTCGTGTGACATTACCTACCTACAGGACACATTGCCTACCTACTGGACACCTGTACGTGGAACATGCTGACAACGTTTCTTGCTGCGTTTGGTGTTACGAGAACGTTGCTAGCAATGTTACAGTCACAGTAATGCTGGACTTAAAATAGTACGACATACGCGGCGGAAAGTGAGCGACACGAATAAAATAACTAGTCAGCCAATCAGCGTCGATACTTCTATAAACGTCAGCCGATACAAAACTCGCGGGCGCGACGCATATTCCAAACAAGAAGTATTCCTGTTTTATTCGCGTCGCGGGCGCGGCAATGCTGAAGAAAGTTATTTTGTGCCCAAAATATGGAGAAATTGGTGAATTCTGGAAAATAACTTATTTATTTTACTAGAGAATTGTGTTTATTATTATAAGCAAATCATAATCATTTTAAGCACGCGTATTATTGTGATTTTGTCTTGTAAAGTGCCAGTGGGTAATTTAAGACATAGTACATATAAACGGGTAAAATTGTATTCCATAAACACCTACAACTATCGTACAAGATGTTAGTATGTAGTGGCAAGGAACTATTTACATTTAATCATTTTTAGTATTTTCGTTCTACAAATGAACAAGTGTTCGCAATACCGAGAATTTTTAGTGCCGCGTCGCGCTCTTCGTTTCGCGTCCTTCCCGCTATTGTAAATCATAAATCCAGCATTGAACTGATAGAACCTAACTGCAATGCTGTAATGCCTACCAGCAACGATTCGGCGGGCCGCCGTATGGAAGATCTACAGCAAATCTTGTTTATCTTATTGTGGTATGTATGACGTCAATAAAAACGGCAGATGATGAACAAAATACGTCTTGCGATGTTTTACATCTAACAAACTTTCGATGACATTTCCTGTCTGAAGCAAGTGTGATAAGGTCCACAATGGCATGCTAGATGAGAACCTCGTCGCCGACATACGCAAAATTGGCGAGCAGTGTTTTCGTTTTAGACGGTCCTGTCTGGAACTTTAAACAGTGACACTACAGTTGTATTCGTGAACAGTACAAAATCAATGTCAACGCAGGCTTACAGTTTTGTGTCGTACGAATTCAAGAGGTACACTAGGAGTCGCGACAACCCTGAAAAGGCATTTTCTGCTACTTTACGGGGCCCCAAAATCATGTTTGTAATAATGCATTTCAAAATTATTAAGTGCGTACTATTTTTCGTAGATAAACGTATAACGACGTGTAAAAGTTCCAAATGAAAACACACGTAACACGCTACACCAGCTCGTATGCCTGGTATGCACAGGATGTCAGGCAATTCTCGGACTCGGACTGTTCAAGTGACCAAACCTAGGCGGATAATAATATTCGGTACAAGTCGCCAGATCCTTAGTTTACGAGATAAGCTAGGTCGAAAATACCAGTGAGTGAGAATAAAAAGGTTGGCTGTATGCACTACTGTACCACTTCCTTCTTAGGCAGGGGCGTAATTTAGTGGGGTGGGAAAAAGGGGGGGGGGCAAATGCCCCCTGGATTTAGAAGGAAATGCGTAATTTTTTTTGTGTGTTATTTAAATAATACTAACATAAGCACATTAAACCTAAGTTTTACTATTGAAGTTTCTAATTTATACATGCTTAATTAATAAAAAAGATGCATCAAAGTTAATGTCCCCAAAAATACCTTGCCCGCCCCCCGCTCCTACACCCCCCAAGAAAAACCTGAAATGACGCCCATGCTCTTAGGTCACAGATTCATGTAATGCAGTCCGTATCTAAGAATTACCAAATCCTTTATTTACACTTCGCTGTATTTCTAAGAGCCCTATATAGCTGGCGCATGAATTGTGTTGCAACGTGACTGTAGGATAACGTTTTTTTAATCCATACTACTAAACGTGTGTTCGATATGTTTATCTACGAAAATTTAAAACAATACTTCTCCATTTTTATTGTCTAGATATCATGTTTAGAAACATTGTTTCTGGGCACCTCAAAATGGCCAAAAACGGCTCCTTCAAGCTGCTGACACGTAAAAATTCCAACCAGATTCGCAAAACAAAAATACATAAGCACTCGCTGAATTTTACTACGCATATTCCGCAAATAAAAAAAGTACGGTCACCGCTTAAAGTCCCGTTATTAAAAAGCCAACGACTAAAAAACTGCACGCTGTTTCCACGCTCCGCGCATAACGGCGACACGCTTGTTGACGCACGAACCTCAGTCTAGATCTTATCGTCTACGAGGCATTTAGCACTTGCTGTATAGGGCTCTCAAACGTTTCTCGAAACTAAGGGCCCTGCACCTTTTTAGCAAAGAGTAATTTCTAACTTAGTTTTACATCAGATTCACTTGGCACACAGTCCATTTCCGCGAATTACCAGACACTCAATGCACTGGTATTAACCTCAGCGACGTCATAACGCGGAACTAAGGTCTGTAATCCGCGACCACGACTACAGATAACAGAGCACTCCAGCCTCCAACTGAGAAGCGAGGAGAGAAGGTTTGATTGTAAAGTGATGGAGCAAAGTGGAAGCAGCAGCCACAGACAGTGATTACTTGCCGCAGCACGTGCAGATGTGGGCGAGGCTGCACTGCACATCGTGGGAGCCGACATTCCACAGTGCACGTCACTCGAGACACACTGGCAGAGAACAAGCATGCCCGGTCTGGAGTCGGCGAGATAAGACACGAGCAACGTCCCTCCTGGTCCAGCGCAGCATCACAGTGACCCATCCATCTCCTCCCTCGCATACATATACAGAGTATCCAGAAACAAACGCATGATAAACACAGCATACAAATCCTGAGTTGAACTGGAGAAGAAAGTGTAAGTGGCAACATGTACGACGGCGTTTTACCAGAACAACGTGGAAACACTGCAATAAATCTTAAATATAGCACTGTAGTTAGTACCCTCTTGCGCTCAATGTCCAAGGTATTTATTTTATTTATTTATTTCGTCTTTCATTTATTTGGCGAAGTTAAGGCTAAAATGCCTTCTCTTACACTTAACCAAATTTTAACAAATATCACATGCACAAAGGTAGCAATAAAATGAGTTGAAATCTAACTAGAAACAATAGAAAATAGTAACTAAGAATATAAAATTGACGTAGTTAAAATAAAATAAGCTGACAGCTGCGCCTATTTACTGGATGTTACGTCAAGTAAACGTTTAATAAGGTTTGAACTGCACGGGATTTGAACCAGCACCCGTAATATGTAAGTCAGAACAGTAGTAGTAAGATAAGCAAGATGTCTGTTGAGCGCAAGAGAGGCCTAACTACAGAGCTATACTGCCTCATTGTGCACGTAAACTGGCATCGTTCAACATTTGCCACTAACATTTTCGTCGCCAATTTAGCTCAGGATTCTTCACATGGTGTGCTTATTATGCAGTTATTTCTGGACACACGCGGATAGCATTTAAGAACACGTACAGAGTGAGGCGAAAATTCAGGCAAGATATAAACTGCGTTATGCTAAGTAGGATACTACTAGTAATAAACATCACGCATCGCAAAAAAAAAAAACGGTGGTGTTTGAATTATTATTTTAGTAACACTTTATTCGTTAGTCCCACACTCGCGTAGTGGAATTTTTTTTACTTACTCTCACTCATAAATGTTATTGAAATCAAAATAAAAAGGCAGAAATAAGGGATCATTACCTTACCCACTGGAAATCCGTAGTTGTGTAGGCTCTATCATTCTTGCATTTGGCGCAGTGTAATTTCTTGCACTAAAAGAAAAGGTTTGTAGAAGCTGTTCCGTACCAAATTGTTTTGCCGTGAACACAAAGTAATTTTTTTTGGTGACCCCAAGATTTTTGTGAAAACAACAAAATGTTTTATATGCATAAACAAATATTTAGGAAGATATCCTACACTTAAAAAAATGAATTTTTCAAGCTACCACAAACTATTTTTTTCCCGTGTGATCAGAAACGAATTCTTTGCGAATGTCTATTGTCGACACGTTCTGTCCAGGAGGTCTAGTCTTTAACTTCACATCTATAAAGATCGTCACCTTCGACTGTCTTTCGCCAGCGACAGCAATTAATCGTGATTGTCTTTATATCGTACAGGCCTACGCTTTTGATACCTGACCTCTCTTTACCAGAATCTCGATGTATATGGCAAATGGCAACACTGTACGATGTAGCTACTCTGAAAACCTTCTTACATCTTACGAAATTATATTTTCTTACTTTTCACAGCGTGTTTTGAATTACTAATTACTAAAACTTATTTTAAATTTAAAATTCCAATTTTAAAAGTTATAACATCGACGCGTCTCTAGTAGAAAGATAATGTGCTGCACTTACAAGAGATACCCCAGCACTGGCACTATGCTAGTATCTCCGTCCAAGAGATAGCACACAGCACGCATTTTGTATTAAATTCGGTGTTTGTGCCAG
The DNA here is from genome assembly GCA_003012365.1 of Medauroidea extradentata. Taxonomy (NCBI): domain Eukaryota; kingdom Metazoa; phylum Arthropoda; class Insecta; order Phasmatodea; family Phasmatidae; genus Medauroidea; species Medauroidea extradentata. The sequence continues at coordinate 21,926 of PNEQ01121197.1, forward strand.
CAAACACACAGCTATAATTTAAACATACTACATATTCAAAAGAAGTTAAAGTTAAAGCAATGTGATTCTGTCTACTATCAAGAAACATATGGATCTGATTTGTTTTCCAGTGAGGATGTCCGTAGAACACAACTAAAATATGTTGGCCATGTTCATATACTTTGTATCGTAAAACCTTAGGAACCGATCTTTACATAAAGAGTTATGAGAATTTTGAAAGACAGTCACGGCACAATTTTTAAGTTACAGAATATGGATTCTCGTCGTAAATATAGTTACCCAGTAACGGTCTTTGTATAAAGATCGTATGAAGGATTGAAAAGTTACAGAATAAGCCCCTGAGATGCCTTTAAGGGCTTGTTCCCGAGTTTTTTCAGACTGGTGCCAATAACTCAATATTTTTTAACCAAAAGTTTTGAAAAAATTTGAGTCAATGTGCAATCACACGCTGCACAATACTTTGGACGCGTTTTTTAAAATAATGTACCATTCGCCAGCAAAAAAATAATTTCCTTCATTTTTGCTTATTTTCACGACGAAAAACGTGGTACTTTGGGTAATGAAATCTAAAAAACCGTTCAGTATAATTATACAAAAAAATTCAGCTACAAATTATTTAATATAAGTGTCAAAACTGTGCAGCGAAATTTTGATATGAGTATTAGGTAGCAATTAAAAAAAAATATTTTCGAAATCACTGCAAAACTCCGTAACAAGGCCTGCCAAGGCCGCCGAGCGGTGTGCAGAGCTACGACCGTTAAAGCATTTGAAAACTGCTCAACGCGCATAAGTAATATCAGCATAGGGATGCCATTTAAAGAAAAGTATACGTGTGTATAACCATTTCACGTTCACCGCTATTCATTACACCGTATTTAGTAGCAGTCGAAAATGGCGAAAATTGTAGATTTTGCAATCTTTTTTAAGTATGCAAATCCTGGCGTAGAATCCTTTAAAATGTATATGCGTGTACAGCACGCCTGTAGCTTTATTATTAAGTCACATCATGATAGTGGCACCACTGAATGTCTCATAGAGGAGAGTTGTCGTCCAGAAGACTGCACGCCAGTTCAGTGACTTGCGCCTAGAGGCTAGGTAAAAACGTGATGCGTGTGTAGTGTCGTCCTTATCGCTTCCGCACTTCTAAGCCTCGAACGCGCAATACATGGTCACCCAGGTCGCTGCTTACAGGGTGGCCCTACCCAGAACAAAGACAGGTATTTATATTCCATTATATACGGTTGGACTCGGTCACATTTCGCGATATTACCTTCGGAAACTTAACTTCTGCCTGGTTGGCGCTCGAACTGCGTGCAGCGTGTTCGGAGTTACGTTTTTTCTCACGAGACACATAAACGTGCGTCCACATAGCTCATCTACAAGAAGAAAGCACATTTCAGACTACTTGCGAATGTGACTTCAAGATAGCACGCACATAGGAAGCAATATTTTAAAGCCCTCAAAATTGCCTAAAATCGGATTTCTCACGCATTTGTTTCTCAAGATATATGTAACGAATCTGTTCGAAATTGAGGTGTACAAGTACATTGTACTTTGCTACAGTGACACGTTCAATAAACTGATAGGATCGCCGATTAAAGTCCCACAGTAAAAACCTTACGGCAGGAACACTGCGCGCGCGTTTACAACTCTGGACGTAGAGGCGATATCACAATACAAGTGCCGGCCGACGTCGCTCGTAGCACCTCATCGACTTTCGCCTCACACACACATAAACATACCCTTCACCAGGCGACCGCCTTAAAATGAGGAAAATACAGTACAATCTCAGCATAAAGTACTTCAATGTAAAGTACTTTTTATTATAAAGTAGGCCTACATTTACTGAAACACCTACACAGAGTTTTATACTTAATAACCCTACAATGTGAAGTATTTTCAGTGAAGTGTAAAAGTAAAATTTCAAGTTCCCTTGAGTTACATACATGTATTGCAATAGAAATTATAACCGGGAGGGGGAGGAATAATAACAATGAGAACATATTTTCGGGTGTTTTTTGAGATGAAAATGCTTATTTGCTCACAGTTGTCAAGGGTACTGAAAACGCAGCCTAAATAATCCTATAGCACTGAGATTAACAGTAAAATACACTGGTGGCATACGTCTAGGATCGACAGATACTGAGCCGCACTCATGTATTTAACAGGCACATCCCAGTCATTCAATCTGTACACGTCCTTGAAAACGGTAACGGTTCTCAATTCCCGAAACATCGCATCTGCTGACGAAGGACGCCTGGACTTTTCGTCTGGTTTTCGTTTATTGTGCCATCCATGTTCACTCATTCGTTTATCTTGTAATTTATGTTATCATTGTCACAGTTCAATTGTGCCGCCATTTTTTTTATAAATCTCATTTTTTAAAAACTGTATTGTTCTGTTTTGCCGTCTTTGATACGACCATATTTCATTCCGGAAAAAATTTGTGTCGTTATTGTACTATTTTAGTTTTTGTTCCCGTCTCTCATTCTGTATACGAATATATTCCATTCCGGAGTTGTATACAGATTTGATTTGTCACAAGGGTTTTTCCTTTAAATCTTCACCATTCGCTTGCAATAGCGTATGTCCGATTTATAGTACTAAACTGCAGCAGGAACAGTTAAGGATCACAAATTTTGAACACATCTACATAACGATTTTCCAATTTTAAAATTTAAAAATAATGTTTGAGTGAAACTGTGTCAATAGGAACCCATTGTATAGCAAAGTTCCTGTTACCATTAATGCAGGGGTGACTTCCCAACCCCCTATGATGCAACCTCGCCTCCCCTTTTTTATTTGATGCCATTATCTCAGATCACAACTACAAACACCGCCCCGTAATAAAATTGTGCCCAAGGGTAATAAATATATACGTTTCTATTATTATATGTTGCTTCAATTTTTTATTAATTAAACACTGATTATAAAATAATTTCGGTCACATCAGTTCCAAGCACAACCCACAGGGACACATGACCATGTTATTTTTAATCCTTTTGAAAATTCAAGGAGAAGAAAAAATGTGCTTGTTTATGTAAATGATGCATCCACCGTAATATATGTGCATGGGACACTACTAATTATTCTCGTTTTCAGCAACGCTACCAACCCCTACAATTTTATTGACGAAGTCTGCGTCGTTACCCCCTATGTGGGCACCCCTGATATGAGCCGAATAACCGCGACATCAGTACGAAAGATGCTATAGGCTGGGCCTGCATACAGCTGTATGGACACCGGCACTGCACGGCACGGCACGTCAGGCAGCGTCGCGACGCGGGTGTATATAGAGGGAGAAGGGAAAGCAGCAAGCAGTGTAGTGTTCCCACGCGACGACGTGGCCCGCTGTTCCCACACTGCAGCCTCAATGGGCGCCGCACAACGGGGTCAGGCGAGCTTCCTGTCGCCCAGGTAAACAACGTGTGTCCACCACCCTCTCCGCACACACTGCCAGCCACCCATCCTTCCCTTATACACTCCCTTCAACAACCACCATACTGCCTGCCCCATACTAGCCGTTACTGCATATAAGCCAACATTAACTACAGTCCCCTTACTACGTGTATTGTTGGCAGCGAAATTGCGCAAATAATTTGTGTATATTCCTATTTAAATACGACTACTGAAACAACAACAACAACCGAAACCGACATAATGGTATCTTATACAATCAATAAACTTTCTATCAAACTATGTAGGTGCATGGGACCTACCGAATGCACGATGTATCTTATACGCGCAAACATCAAGTGTCATGTTCAGAGAGACATGTACCCGTCGCCAGCCGCTACGCGTGGAAAGATACGAATTGGCAGAAAATTGAACTTTTAGCAGGGTTTTCTTGAGTGCTCACTTTATCTCGAACCACCTTTACCACGCTAGCGGGGCCATTTCACCTGGGCCCATTTCACAAAGCTACAAGCTTCTTAACAAGTCAATTACTACAAGTTTACAATACATCACACAACATTGTGTTTCACAAAGAAACAAGTCCACCCTTATAAATAAAAGTGAATTTTACAAGTTTACATGCTACATGCATGTTTCAAAGCTTGTTACTAACACGGGTAGTACCGAACCTGTAGCTAACAAATGTTGTTAACCTATCTTTTTAACACGTCTCAGATGGTAGGTAGGAAGTTTTACAAGTGTAACAGTAATTCCAATTTATGAAATAATGTTTTGTTATTTTTCTTCTTCTTCTAAAGTTCAATTGGTAAAGGAAAAGAAAAGATCACGTGAGTATTCAGGAAAAGAATAAATTGCAATTAAAAAGTTACGTTATCATTTGTTACGTACAAGGGATGTACCAACAAGTGTTTAAACTACGCTTGTCTCCAGAGCAGTAAATATTTCTCTTGTCAACAACAAGTATTGGCACTCTGTGTCAAATGCTTGTTACTGAGAACTCGTGATTACACGGCTTAATTTATACAATAGTTAATACAAGACTTCTTCGTGAAATGGGCCGCTGGTCGCAAACTGGGTACGTATCTCTCATTTCATGGCAAAGGAATATAATGGGCAGTTAAACTAAAGGCGCCACCACATACCACGCGATCCAAATACGTTGCAGTGTGTTCGTCAATACGGTTTTTATTAATTATTCCACATGTGCCCATTGCGCCAATGTACGATAAAGAAAATGCACCTCGGGCGAGGACGGGATGATATCAAGACACCATGCTCATTAAAAACTCTGTTCCGAAGCCGGCCTGCGCAGCTAAGAACAACCTTTACAGACTGCCGTACTTAAAATGTACTAACCAGGTGTACGTGAAACTCAGATAGAAATGTGCACTGAACTTTGCTACAGACTTTCCACCAATAAAACTGTACAAATATATACGGAACCGTTTAAAGTCTCATATTAGAAATGGGCCGGCGGGAATCTTGCACCGTACAGATCGCTTGGCTCGTTATGGCGACGCGGCAATTTATGCGCGCTTTAGGGTCGCCCTTATAGCTCTGTTACTTCTGAGCCTTTAACGCGACCTTTATAAAACTGTCGAGGTGCTAGAGTTAGATAATTACATTTCGTCTTATTTCATGGTTCGTAAAAATGTGTAGGTTACCGCTTGGAACTGCATCTTTCCCTCCTTAGTCTGCACCATTTCTCAGGCCTCTGAGTTATAAACAAAACCTAATTATTAGAGAAGATGGCATATCGCGAAAATTTTTCGGGTCAGCATAGGCTACCCTTGATAACGCTGTAGTTTCTTGCACCGTGTATGACCTAGTGACACCACCTGACAAGACGTACCTGTCTGCAGACCAATAACAGACATGAAATATTACAACTGCGGGATTTATATTGGCTGAGTCAAATTGGGTAACAGCTCCACGTACAAGCGAAAGCCAGTAATCCTTTTACATGCTGAACGTACGTTGAATCCTAGCAAAGAGTCAAGTTTTCCCGCGATAAATCATCATCTCTACTAATTGTCCCTAGTTAGTACCTATAATAAAAGAAACTCGTGGACAGCCTTTAGGTGTCAGGTGACAAATAGTTAAGCCCCCTGGAGATCGTGTACACCCAGTCAACTAATAATACTCTCTCTATATCTCTCTCTCCAACGCCATATGTTTAGACGTCCGGGTATTTCGCGCATTCCTCTGGCAGTAGCCTAGACTTCTCAGTCCTATACACACTGGCCATAGTTGAACATCCATTGACTTACAACCGTACAGTTGAGTAGAATGTGATAGCCCCTGGAATTATTCTCTTATTTATTCTTGGCTTGTAGAGGTGTGTAAAACCAGCTGTCGTTATATCAAACAAGTGCCAGTGAAGTATACGTTTATGACATTCGACCTGACCTAGATTCAATTAAACCTTGGAAGTGCGCGCGCGTGTGTCTGGCGGCCCGCGTGGTACTTCGGCGCGACAGTCCCGCCACATCTGAGAGAAACTCTCCTCTCAGGCACTCGCTAGTCTAGTATGGCACGTACTACCGTGACCTTGGAGGACCGATGCAGAACATTAGTAATTGCAAGTGGACCGCGAGCAACTTGGTTCCACTCCGCGGACCTGCCTGCGTTCAAGGTCGCACTGGCTCAAGTTGTAGCCGCACGCCTGCCTTGCTTTCTCCCTACTTACCGCATTTAATATCACTAGTCCAGTATGGTGCGTAACCGCGTCTAAATAATGGGTGAAAAGGAGAGATTTTGATTAGCACTTAGCAGCAAGGTTTCCTGAGCTGGTGAGGTGTGATGTACGACCATTATGAAGCAATGGTTCGCACCAACCGTGTGTGAGGGAGGGGGTGGAGTGGAGACTGCTATATTGCCCTCCTCTGAATCCTTGAAGTAGGGACAAACAAACAATCTACCCACCTATATACAATAATTCTACAAGTTCTTTATTTTAATAACATAACATATATCCACTGACTAATGGCGTCGTGCACGACATGTACTGTTCAGTCACAGTAAACTGATAACTCTTTATATTCTGCTTAGTTATTGGCTTTAACCTATTTTCTTTTTAAGTTAGCGGGCTTTTGCGGCCGTTGTCTACAGGTTCTAGGCTCCTTGGTTGTACCCGCGTCGTAGTCGTATTTCATCCTGAAGATTCGGAAGACGTTACATTACAGCATACATATTCAGAGTGAAGATACTGCCGCTGCGACTTCACTCTGAAGTTTGAGCCTGTAATGTCTTCAGAAACGTAACGACGCAGCTACATACACAGAAGCCTAGACCCTATACCATCTTGCTCTCCTCCGCCCTTTGTTCGTATATACAATGCCACATACGGTAACGGATAAACACAGATTTCTTTTTTCCAGCGCTCCCAAATAATATTTTCCCGAAAACAATTTGTTTAATTAGTTGCCCTTTTCGTAATGCATTCTCGCAAGGATATACAGTTGACTGGAGTCACCTCGTCCCGATTTTAATGTCATTTCCATACTAGAGTCAACATGGCAAAGATTAGAGGCGCCGTCTGGCTGAGAATATTTCTTGTGTCGAGACAGATGTGAAAGTGCGGTAAAGGCGATCCAGGCATGTGCGTCGTATACATAATCGCCCCTACGTGCCAAGCCACGGAACTGGTGTGCAGCCTATCTGTAACAGTTTCGCCTCCATTAGCCTTCAAACGATGACATATTTCCCTTTATAAATTCGGTAAATAGAAATGCAGTGTGGTGTGTATAAAACGATTCATAAATAAATTTTCATTTCGGAATGACACCCTCACTGCGGTATTTGCAGAGGAAACTCAAATAGTTGGAACGTCGTGATAGAACGACCATTCACTTTTCCGGTTTCCTCAGAGAAATAAGCGTGCTGGGTCCGTACCGGACATTAATATGGTCTTTGAAAGAGGTGTGCAATGGCAGTGCATGAATGCATGTATTTTTCGACATACTCAATTGCGAAGCAGATGTCTGTTAAAGAAAACTACACAGAATAGATAAATATAAATAACCATTGTATGCTTTAGTGAACAGGATACATAAACATAACATTCCATAGATGGAATCAAGTCAGTTTTCAAAAGGACAGTCAAATAAGAAATAAATAAAACAAGACACCACCAAAGCTGACAAGACAGGATTGGGGCGTGCTTTGGCAAAAACACCAAGCTGTGAGACTGTGTAGTCAATAATGAGTGTGCAGTGTATGTCTGCATGTTTCACTATCATACGACACGCACGTACAAGTATTGGGCGGACACATCAAGAAATGACTGATGGCACACAAATTACGATTTGTTTTACACAGCTTTAACGGCTACTTGTACATATTAGGCCTGTGTGAGTTGAGAAATGCTTCGCTGGCAATGCACAGAGTTTGGCCTGAAGACGCACCAACATCTTTGACATGTCATGTTCTAAATGTCAGACTAACTAAAATACTGTATTGGTAGATAGTACATTTCTTCTATTTTATCCGAATTTTGTTGGAAGGTAAGAAATAAAACATTAATTCTTTACCTTCCAACAAATGTAATATAATATGGTAGTGATGTATGATTGTGCAACCATATGAGGCGTCGTCTTGATGAATACTCCTCTGTGCTCGCACAAGAACTGGTTCTCCAGCAATTTCCACAAAGTGTAATAACTTTCTAACGTAGTTGCGGTATCTTACCTGTTGCAAAAGACAAGTTGTAGGTTATCTGGCGGTTTTCACATACGCGCGCGCACACACCCCCCTTTAAGAGCAATGGTGCACGGCCCTATTTAATTTATACTATTTTTCCACTACAAGGCGCGTATGTGAAAATCGCCAGATAACCTACAACTTGTATTTTGCAACAGATCAGATACCGCAACTACGTTAGAAGGTTATTACACTTCGTGGAAATTGCTGGAGAACCAGTTCTTGTGCGAGCACAGAGGAGTATTCATCAAGACGACGCCTCATATGGTTGCACAAGGACCTGCTGAGACTAGTCCAGTATAACAACACATGTCGACAACCTCGCACTGTCGGGTCGGGGACAGCGCGCTGTCACTTACGACCTCACACATAACACGACCCACAGACCTTGGCACTGTCACTGGCAGGCGGGGGCATTGCTGCCGGCTACAAGCCGTTTCACACTGTCTTCCTATAGCCTACTTGACAATAATATTACAAGACAAATATTAACCAAATAAGGCTACCAAACTTGTCCGTCAAATCCTACTGGATTTATTGTGTCGATCAGAAATGTCAGTTTTTTTATTAACTATGTTAATTAGGTACCCTTATATGTATGCCTATTCAGGCTGCCCGCTTAAAATTTTTGCTAACGTATTACGCCGTTCTAAAAAATACTGAAACCGTATTAAATATTTCAGTAACTTTAGTAGCCATTCAGGATAATCATGTTACGGTACGTATAAAACAAATGTTTACTATTATCCTCTATTTTATGAAATTCCCTCCTTTACAGAAATGAATATTCAATTTTACCTCTAGCATGTGTTAAGTCCTAGCTGTGAAACAGCCGCGAGGGAGATCTCGCCCAAAGGTAGGGCAGTGTGTTGAATCAATACGACCAGGAAGGCTATCGCGTGTAACTAATTGACGAGATAAACCAACCAGGAATAAAGAGGCGCTGGTTCACGACATACAACCTCGCACATAAGAAGAGGTCGACGAGACAAGTCAGAGTGAGCACCGGACCCAACATAGGGAAAGGTTGCACAGTTATATTTTTAGGAAAATTTCATTTCTCAAGGCAGGGTGTCGACACACATTCGTTACGAAATTACCGTGACTTTTAAAGCAAAATGTCTGATTTTCGCGGCCGTTGTCTGTCCTAGGCTTCTGGGTTGTAGCCGTGCCAATGAACATCCAGGCCCATATGGGTAACAAATACCACTGCTAAGACTTCACTCTCGAGTCTGAAAATGAATCGGTCATTTGAGAAACCCCACATGTCACATTTTTCACAATGTGGATTTAAGCACATTTACTCTTAAAACTGTAAATTTAAACCGTTCAGGATATAAGTAAAACGTGCACCAATTCTTTTTAAACAAATATACGTAATTTAGAAGGTTTATCGAAGTATACATTTTCAGTAATAAATTATTGAACAGCTATTTCTTAAAAGTGACATGTGGGGTTTCTCTAATGACCGATTCAAATGGAGGCACCGATGTTTACCGAAACGTCGGGAAGAACAATGCGGTTACAACCCACAAGCCTAGAACCTAATTTCATGTTCCCTAACCTTTCTCAACATTCACTGACTTCTAAGTATGACGATATCCTGCAAGATTAACATTTCGTTATTTGTTTTTGTGAACGGTATATAAATGATTGCCTTAACTGACAGAATAACCACGTCTCCAATCCTCTGTAGATAAACGGCGTAACTGCAAGGCTTAATTTGTTTTACTTGCGCCGCGCGGTATACAGCATAGCAACCCTCTTGGGGGTGCGATCAAATGAAAAGTTTTGTAGGACATGCGCCACAGCAGTCTTGGCGAACTTTTCCAGTTTGCTTTTTTTTTTTTTTTTGTGATTGACGTAAGTTCACAGCTTACAGTTTGCCATGTTTTATTTTATTCACGTACGCCTGTGTGTGAACTATAGTCAAACTCCGCTCGCTTCTTTTATTTTCCTGCATCGCCATATGTTTTTTTGAGACAACATAGTACTGCAATGACATTGGCTACGTCCACAATACTTCGTGTATTCATTTGTTGTTTTATTTCAAAATAACTTTTAAAAATGTGAATTCCAGTTACAACGGCACATGGGCTCCATGTAGACTAGATCAGGGTTGTCACAAAAAAAACCCATTCATAACACCATCAAATCATGCAAGAAGTGTAATCCGGGAAAATCTCTAGAGCCTCGTAGAAACGAAAATTGCATAACATTACGGTGAGCTATAATAAAGACATATGTTTTATCACAAAATATAATAGCCTTTATTTATGTACATTCAAAATGTTGATATTTTCCATCCGAAAAAAAAAATTATTTCCCAAACATTATACTGTATCATATCAACCACTCACCACAGCTATTACTAAGGAACTTTCGCTTTTGTGTATTCGCTCGGTGCGTACTGTGCGGTTCGCATTTGCCTTTGTGGCGTACCCCGGCACCTGCACGCCTATCTCCAGTTTTGTATAGACTCATGTAACAAATATTCTTGTAGCCTACCTGCCTACCTACTAACTGCTTCCCGACGGTGCTATGACTCTGGTGCGACATGTTTCTCGTAGCTGCCAGAAAGAGTTGCTGCGAGATTTCTGGACTCTTGATAAGTGTAGCCTATATAAGAGTGCTGCGCCACAGGCTAGGAGAGCTTTTTGCCGAAAGGCATCTCGTGTGCGAGTGAGTCGTGGTGACAGTGACCCGAGTTGCGAGCGGTACTGAAGAGTGTTCGGCGATATTGTTTGCTGCAAGTAGTAGTATCAACGAGGGTGTTCCGGGACTAAAATAGGATCATCGGGCTGCTCTAAGCTGGGACATTTGGTCCACCACTTGTGAGAGACATTTTATAAGCAAATAACTTACGTAGAGGACTGAGACTTTAGTTGTGTTGAATAAATAACCTTTATGTAGGCATATATAGTAATTATTTGTTGTTTGCTATTATTTATGTACTGGTGTCTTTAACAGATATTTATTTAGCAGTCCTAGTGTTTGATCATTAGTAGTATTCAGGAATTTTAGTGTAGATAGCTCTAAATTAGGTTTGCTTCAATTATTTTATTTTACTTAATCAAAGACCTCCATCCCTCAACATACCTTGCCCAACTTGTAACAGTACTTATAAGTCATTGCCGATGGAAAAGTATCCCAAATGTGGAACTCCACTCCCTCCCTCCATCAACGGCAACTCGAGCTGGTTACTAACTCTCAAGACTATCCGCTGAGTAACGATGACTTAACAACACTGCGGTGCGTGAATCGTTATACATTCATGTACAGCGAAAGTTCATAACCTCACAGACTGATGGACATACTTACAAACCTACTTCCATTAACGTTCTCCAGGAAATTCCTCATACGAAAAAAAAAATGTAAATAGGCTATATGTTTTAATAGAAACCATAGGACTGCAGCGAAACACGAGTGAAGTTATACACCGTTTCACGTAACTAATTACGGCATTACTGTGTGCACTAACTATCCATGTGTCGTACACGTTTGAAGCAATGCTAGTCGATATTTTTGGTTCTAAAATAAACCTGAGATGCCCCGAATGTATAGTTAATTTTTACTCTGAATTATTCTAAATGACATTACATCACTTGACCAAACGAAACAAGAGTATAAATTTTCTTTAATTTGTCATTTCTGAAATTATTGTTCTACGCCAACAAAATCTGATGACGGAACAAAAAAACGACTGGTGTAAAAACAGACTACATAAAACTTGGAGATCAATCATAACAGACCAAGCAAGTAATTTACTTAGGTCTATTTAAATTGCAGTGGTATAACTATTCGACTCAGTTTTATTTGCATTGTTTGTATAACTTGAGTAAATTAAGGCACTCAACTAGAGCCCGTCTTCCCTTCGAACATTACACGCCATGTTGGAATTATTTAAATTGTAGTAGTTAAGGAACACTAATTTAAATATATAGTTTCTCCATTAAATCTGACCAATAATTATGACGTAATAAGCCAAATGATTGAATCACAGATGCTCGCTGTTTCTTGACCATTTCCGACGGTAACTATACGATGTTAAAGTGCAATAACAATATATTTGCAGTATTTTCAATTAATTTGTAAATGCGATATTCCAAAGGAGGGGCGAGAAGAGCCGGTCTCAAAGTGACGGCGAACATTGACAGGCCGCAGCGGGCGTGGTTCAGGATATCAACCTCACAAACAAACACAGCGTCTCGCCTGTGTTCATCAGCGGCTGTGCAGGCGAAAAATACAGGGTATAAATAGCAGCGCAGGAGGTAGCGGGTGGCACACTGCTGTAAACAAAACACATTCCAGACCCGGCGCGGCATAAACGAACACAGTTGGCCCGTCAGGGAGGTGGGGGTTGTGACGCAGTGCGAGGCATCATAAAGATCCCCGCTGAATGATTTACGCCGGACCTACGATCAAATAACGTCAAAACACGGAGGAACGCCACGATTCTCGCGAAGAGAGCTACAACGGCAGGCATTCCGTGATTCACGCCGCCCGAAATAACAGCGTCACGTAGGCAGCAACACCTTGCGCAGACCAAGGTCGCCCGTCAACTACGAGCGTTCATGTAAACTCTCGAGGTTGGTCTGGATGGACATGCCAACATTTCAACTTGAAGCGTACAAACCTGTAACCTGAGTACAATTAGTCACAAGAGCGGCTTCTCCGCCATTTCATGGTTAACAGTGATGGTGCACGGCCATCTTCAATTTGCAGTATTTTCTTCGCTATAGACATTCCTAAACACGTATCAACATTTTTGAAATATCACACTCTAAATGAAGGGCTTATTTTAATAGCGGCACAACTCCAATTTTGCAAAACTATAAGTTGTATCCACCATCGTGTTAAGAAAGGTTATTTCTACCTAATTTCAAAAGTGGTACATCTGCTGGATGTGAACTTCATTATTCCCCCTGTCTAGAAAACAGAATTTTTTCATTGAATTATGTTCAGGTCTCCGTATCTAAAAATGATCTAAACTGGAGTTGTACCACTATTGAAATAAGCCCTTCAAATGTTAGTCTGCTACATCGTTCTACATTGTTATACAATACATTACTTTCATATTATCTAACATTTGTTGGAACATAAGGATTGTGTTTCCTCCAAACAAATGTAGGCTTAGATAATACTGTATATGGAAGTAGTAGAGCAATAAATGTCAAAAATGTTGATACGCCTTCCGGAATGCTTGTATAGGCGGTTCGCGATAAAGTAAACACATTTGTCAAATACTTTGTCTAGAACACGGTCATCGAGGAACAGGTCTGGAAACTTGGAGTTGAATATTGACCCTCAAATGACTGACTGGCGTCGCTGGCACTCTGGTATTGTATACATTAACATCGTGCTAAATGGAACTACGAGTAGCAAGTTCGTGTTGTAGCCGCTAGGAGCACTGGTAGTACGAAGCTATATTGCATTATTAAAACAACACTTCATTGCTAGTGACGCTTTCAGTCATAAAGGGGTCAACTCAATAGCATTGGTAGATAGGCTTGTGTCCAGACCTGTAATTCTGTGGCAGTGGTCTAGAATAATAATTTAAAAATATTACTTGTTTTGACATAAGACGTTAATTTTTTTGGTACAGTATAATTTAAGCACAGTGGTAGGAAACTATATTTTAGGCCTAACTGAAATGAAATAAGTAAATAGGGCATCAAGAGTGCTCACTTTATCCTGAACCGCCTATAGAGGGGAAAATACTGTAAATCAAAATTGCACTGGTAATAAAGTGTTAGTATGGTTACGAACTACGCAAGCAGACGCTTCCAACACCATACAAACTCCGTAAGCGGCTACATTTGCGCTCCTCCCCCATCTTCTACGCTATGGTTTGAGCACGTGACCTTGCTTGTCACAACACATATGACGGCCATGTAATCGATACTACTGCCGGCAAGTGTCTGTAAACATAACTGCTCTCTGGCGACATGGCTGTACTCCTGAGTCACCTATCTACGCACAGAGCGATATGAAATTACAAACCACTGCCAAGGTTAAGAGGATCTCAGTGATGGGTATATGTCATTTTGTCCGCGCCTGGACGCTGGAGAGTGGATGAGCATTCCAGAAACAGCATCCCGTACAGAAGGGCGATCTTTCCCACTCCGGGGACCCGAGGTTGAGTTCAAGAGGTGAGTTGGGAGATGAGAGTGTGAGCGGAGTGGCGAGCGACGTCTGTGGCAACGAAGGACGAAAACGACTGTTACGTCAGGGACCTTGGTGGCGAACATTCAGCGTGATGAGTGTTGTCAGGTGTAGGGATTAATCCCTCGTTGTAGGGTTTTTTTCATTTGAAAAGGGATTTAGGGTCTCTTGTATCGTCGTTGCTCATATCACATATGACGTCATAGATATAAACATAATCTAACTTTATGATCGAATAGTATTAAACACCCCTATTATTCAGTTACACGTATGATCTTTAAGCGCAGGCAGTCGCGACCGTGGTCGAGGGTTTGCGTAAACCCATATTTATAATGTTTATTAATTTTTTTAATGTATTCAGTGGCCAATGTAAGGTGAGTTTTATTTTATTTCGACATGCGTGACTTGCATTTAAGTGAGGATGGCCAGAGTCCTTCAACGCAAAAAAGGAAAATGTGAATTAAGTGGGGAGATGTTTGATGTAGGAAAAATGGAGTAATATAGTAACAATAATTTTTACATTCGCAATTGGACTAACGCCCGTGGCGAGCAGACTCCTCTCCATCCCCACAGCACAAATCCTCCTGTCCCCTCCCCTTCCAACCCCCCCCCCTTTCTGTCATAGATAATGGAAAAGAGTGAACTTGAAAGACATTGCATTACTCCAATCCATAAAAAAATACTTCAAATTAAAATTTTTTCGAAAACTACATTATTGTTTTCTAGGAAAGCTGATGCAGATAGTAGTGTGAATACTAAAAATATCTTCGCTTACAATTGTTTTCGATATTGTAGAACATAAAAGGAGTTGTATAGAACATACCACACATACGTTAAAAATAAATTACGAGTGTAGGGATTTTTATACAAGGAAAAAGGTTTTTTCAATTCCTAAGTAGGGTTTTTTCGTTATATACTACCTGACAACACTGTGCGACGAATTTAAGTGAGGCCTAGTGTGCACAGAAAATGTTAACGGTTTTCATAATGTTTATATCTGTACGCCAGAGGCCTACTATAGTTCGTTTTGTACACACACACACACACACACACACACACACACACACACACACATTGTGACTATTTTTTAGCTTTCATAGTTCTGTATAATGGCATGCCAGCGTCTGAATTTCAATAAAACGGTTCTGTACTAGAAATGGAAACCAATTGACTAACATAAATGAAATAATTCACAGTAACACTGCCGCGGGCTTCGTCAATACATGTATAAAATACTGCATTCAGATTTTTTATTCTCAACTGGCGTCGTATGAAACAAAACACTTCCGTTTGGCACACACCCTCATTTTCCCAATCGTTAAAATACAAATTTAAAAATTATTAAAACAATAAAATACTTTTGGTGAACTGCCCATTTTTAATATGCCTGCAATAGTGGCGAGTATTATTTCTAGCAGAGGGATTTGTTTGTGTAAATACAAACCTGCGCACCGTTGTTACGGGTGTTATTTATATTTATTAAAAGGAAGCAATTTCAAAACCGTCACTACGAATGGCCTATCTGCTGGCTTTTAGAATTTAAGAATAATATTCTACAAACCACCGTAAATAGAGACCCGTTGTCTGTAGGTCCAATTTTGTAACTACACTTTCCTTTTCATTTATAGCTATTATTTTTAAAATGGTTGTCTAACATTTGGTGTTCTATGATGCATTTTAGGAGCCATTCAATAGTAGTAGGACAAATCTGTATGGAAGACATGATACGCCTTACTTTACGTTCAAATCACTAGCCTACGTAAAATCTTGTACATGACAGATTTAGCACTTGCCAGAATGGAGACAAAAACGATTCAAAACAACTAATATACCTAAACTTGAAAACAGTTATCTACTGACATAAGTTATCAAATTTTTACAATTAATTAAAATTGAAAATTTACTTATCAAGAAATTGACGCCTAGATGATGATTAAATCATCTACGCCACATACCCCACATTAAGCGGCCGAGAATTTTACACCAGATCATCTAAACGATTACATTTACCAAGAAAGCTGACATTTTAAAAGCAGATTTCGATTAAAAACAACTATGTTGGCAACACTGAGATATGTTGTAAGTGAAGGGGTGTGGGTTCTACCATAGGCGGTGTTGGCTCGGCAGGAAGTAACACATGCGCTGGGGCACTCGAGTGACCTCAAGGCTCAAGGTCAGCTGCCGGCCGCCCGCCTTCACGACGTCTCCCTGTAAACCCGGCCAGTATGAACGAAAACACGTATACGGTATGTGTTGCGTCGTTCCTTCTTCCTACACGAACAACACTCTTGTTTCACATTACTTCATTTCAATGGTTCTGAAGGAACCTATGTCAGTGGCGTATCGTGATCGTGTTCCAAGGCATGCAATGTAAGCTCCTACTATACACTTAGAGCACGTGGACTCAATGTGCCTACCTGTCGTATCCAATAAGCATGTGTTGTGTAGACCGAGGTATATTATTGGAATATTGTTCCTTGCCTCTTGTACGCTACTGGAAGAAGAGTGTACCTGCTGCTACAAATCTAATGGTCTCACAGACAACTCAATGTTGAGTATAGTCACTGCTTAGCATCGCATGCATCGGAACACGACCACGATACGCCACTGGCCTATGTCTTTGTATTTGGTAGGATGTCAGTCTGCCATGTTTATTCCATTGTTTGTACAGTAAATTTTTACTTGCGTTATGACATATATTACTAAAACGTTAAGAGTAACAGAGAACACCGACCTCGGTGTTTCTCAAAGAGATTATCAGGAATACCCTGAGGATTGCGAAGCGCTTGAAAGGAAGGGGCAGTGGTTTGTTGTCCCTGAGGTAAAAAAGTGTTTATTTACCATGAATGTTTATACACGTAGCAGTGTCAGATCAGGAAGTAATGTCTACAAAAAAATTACATTGTTTGACAAATTTAAGTTGTCAAACGGAACGCTCATTTGTGATCAATTATTGTCGACGGAGGCACAGTCGTAAAACGTTTTCAGAACCACTTATACTCATTAATGACGTGGCACAAGAGACAAAAGGACCGCTCAAACACGTAGACATGAACTGTCCATGGCCGGAAAATATTTTTCCCTTCTGAAAAATTATGACGGCATCTAGCAAAAAAATACCATCCATTAATCACTGATGAAAAATAATTAGTTACATACTGTAGCCTACGGGATGTCCAGACATTACCACTACAATTTCAAACGGAAAAGTAACAAAGTGATAGAAGCATGCGACTTGCTGCACGTGGAAGAACAGTTCACAAAGTTTTTACTGTGTTGCGAGTCAGATGTGGCAGTTGATTCATTCATATGACAGCTCCACAAGAAAGGGCTGAACGTGTGCCTTGGTTTATAGAGACGAAATCGAACACACAAATTCAATGAAACTACACGATCCGGTATGGAAAGTATGTCCCTACAAGTGTGGCATCGTAAGTGTACGAAAACTGGCAGCGTTCTGCATCAGAAGGGTGCCGGTCGACCACGCAATGCTGGAGACATAGACCGTGCGAAGCCCTGGAAAGTAAGTTCGTACAGTTGCAAGGTAACTGCAGTTATGCCGATCAATGGTACACAAGGTTCTACACATGCAGTTAAGCCTGTAGACATATAAAGTGCCGCTATTTCAATCTCTGCAAACTGACAATGCATCACAGCGCGCGGAATTTGCTGCCGACATGTTGCAAAGGATTGTCGAAGATAGCAACAAGGGAGTTGTGTTCAGTGAAGACAGAACCGTTCATGTGGTACCCTGGTACCCTCCCCATATGATAGTGTGTCACGTGTAGTACTAATCACAACCACGATTATTTTCATAAAGTAATAGAATTAACTTATATGAGACATAACGGAATTTAGCACAACATACAGATGTTACAGGTAGGCAAATTATGATTACTCGACAGGTGACCATTTCTTTGCTCTTGCTCTGCCTTAGCAGCATCATAGACTCCAGCGGTACTAAACTATTGTTTGACGTTATTTGAATATTTGAGATACCCGAGATGATATAGCTTTTGGTGATCGATACTTTATAGAGGGGCGATGTCTCGCAACAACATCGATACACCTAGCATGCACCGATACAATAATGTAGGCATCACACTAGCTCACACGTCAACCTTCCAGCTGAGAGATAATTGCTAACGGGACGGCCAGGCACGCAGCCAATCAACGACCGAGCACATCAAAGGCGCGTCTCTCGCCGTCTCCCTTCTACGCTGGGGATGCCAGCACGTCGGTAATTTGCGCCGCACAAGAAAATTAAAATGTGAAGCGAAGGTAAAATATAATGAACAAGAGGCAGCTAGCATGTCTTATCACCAATATCGCTTACGTAGTCCGGTGTTAAACGAGACGAGAACTGTCAGTACAACTCCAACCTCAAACTAGATTCTGTGATACGATTAAATGTACGATACTTTCGTGATAAAGTGAGTAGTTTTGAAAGCCTAGTTATATTATTGCCTTCCTTCAAGATAATTTGTGTTCTTCTGTTAATGTTTAACATAAACATTGCACTTTAAGTAATCACTAAAGTGTTCGAATTGTACCGTACTTAAAACAACATCTGAAGCAAAACAAACAATATTTTTAATTATGCTAGACAAGGTGTTCTTGAAAAGTGCTCAGGTAATAGCGGACCGCTTACAGAACACTTAGAGCACAACAGTTTGCCGGAAATAACCAACACGCATCACTAAATCGTAACAACAAATTAATTGAAACTAGCCACAGAGAGACCTGCTGTTGCGTAAATCTACCGCGGTGACATCTAACGACAGAACCAGGAAGTACGTCTACGTATTCGTTCGACAATGTAATTACAGTTGACAGGAGGATATTAAAAAGTGAAAGGCGATCGCTTGCACGTGGTATTAAACCCCGTTACACAGTTACTGCCGGAATCGCAGACGTTTTATGTGCGTCGATAACCACACATCAGCAATTACTTATTACCATTGTACTGCTTTTATTACATCTGAAACTTTGGTACAGTACTGGATATTTTATGCATCCTTGTGAGGATACCATACAAACTTTTCATCTTTGTTTAAAACTTTATTAGAATTCAACCCTACGTCACAACTTGCGTTCAACTAAATAAAAACGGGTACAAAGTTATTTCGGTATAAAAATGACGTTCACTTTCGTACTGTGTATTAAATAAATTCAAGACAACAGAACAAAGAATTTCTCTTAAGCTATGCGCACACATTGTACTCCAACTGGGTCAGTGATTGAGTACGTTCAGTGTTCACACTGGTCCTTCTGCCCGTGCTTCGGCTTCGATAAAGTATGGTTCAAACACACGATCTCAAGGATTAAAGTCAGCCTCACTATCACATGGCCAAACAAACACGCTCTACGGGAACATACAAATAACGAAAACCAACAGACTTACCCAAATAAAAATATTCACACTGAAATTACCTACGCTGGCGCATATGATAAAATTATTTAAAAACACAACAAAATCCCTTTGAATTTTTTTTAAATGCGGTAAAAGAAAAAAACTTTCATTTTCAGAATTCATTAAAAACTATTTCGTTGTCTGTTTTTAAATCTTTCAGCATACGGCCCATGATATATCATTTACGTAAGTGTTAATTGTTTCATTCGAGTTAAATCAGTTGGTCTTTATTATTTGGATGTTTCCGTAACGTGTAAATTGTGACTTTGATGTAAATTTTCACACGAGGAAAATGTAGTCACTAACAAGTACTAACAGTATGTATATCGTACAAATAAAAAAATGAATTTTTTTGTTAGTGGCTTAGGAAGGGGAGAGAAGACTCCTCCCTCTACCATATTGTAACGTCAGATTATCGAATTTAAGCTGTCACTGTTTTTCACTGGTAGTCGCCACCTTTAGTTACTCAAACATTTGACGCTAGTACTTACACGTTCTTTGGAATATCACATGCTATAATTAAGTTAATAATGGCACTAAGCGTCTCAATTATGTTCAAGTATATTGGCAACCTTCCGAGAAAATATAACAGGAACGAATATAAAAGGGACGCCTATACGGTGATAATTGAATATATTGTACAACGTATATGTTGCAAGTACAAAATAAGTCCTAGTAGAAATCAGAGTAGACTTTACTGTAAAAATATAGGCCTACAGAAAATGATGGTCTAGTTTACTTGAGGTCATTTCTATTATTTCCTTACTCTTAAGATATGGGAGAAGAATGTATGATGCGACAAGCTGGGTTTTTAAGTTCTCCAGCCAGCTAGCTACATATGAGAGAAAGATATTTTGGTCAGAGCTTAAGGGGGAGTATTAGACAATTTTATTGTATTTTCACTTTTGAGCCATATTCAAAATGTTATTATCAACAATTTTTTTCTTCGACAAAGCATAGGATATATTCTTGGTAAACTGCTTGCCATAAATAATATTGGAATCTTTCATTAATTTGTCATACAGAATCATTATAAGGGAATTATATGTTAACTTTCAAGAATTCTCTTCATGACAATTAATGAAAGATTACATTATTTATGAAGCAGTTTACCAAGAATATATACTATGCTTTGGCGAAGAGAAAATTTTGATAATACATTTTGAATAAATGTTAATGGCTCAAAATCTGAAAATACAATAAAACTGTCTAACACCCCCCCCCCTTTTTTTCCATGAACATCTAGGTGAGGGGTGGCATGAGGTCAGTATGGAGAACCGCCGAAATGAAGGGGCGGGGGATACGGGAGAAACTTCCCAGAAAACCCGCCGATCAACAACATTGTTCTATATGAGAAATTCCGGGGATCGACCCCACCGGGAAGCAAACACGATCACCTTGGTGGGAGGCGAATGGTTGACGACTAAACGTCGTGGTGTACGCGCAGCCAGCCAGCTCTTGAATGTGTGTTTTATGTGACGTCAACATAAGTGAGGAGGAGTACGAAAATAAAAGCTGCAGTGGTCAACTGAAGTAGTTCAAGTAAATAAAGCTTATATTTCACAATTGCCTCACCAAAACAGCTACAACTACCAATTTTGTTTTTAGGGCACATAACCACAGTAGCAACTGTAAAAGGCACAATGGACAGTTTCTGTTTTCCATGCACCAATCTCTTTAAAGGCTTATTCACAACTGCGATGTCCGAAGTTGTGTCCCAAGACAAATATTCACCAATCTTAACTTTTGCCCGAAGTTGTGTCTTAAGACAGAAGAAAATTTCAACTATCTTCGTGGGAATTCGTAACTAGGTCCGTGGACACGGCCGTATGTAAATAGGCTTTAACAAAGGCGTTACTACAGCTAGTGTGTGCTCCGAAATGCTGTCGACCGGCGTCGTAATATCATTGATGTATTTACAGGCGAAGAGCGCATACCAGCCACGGACTCGCAGCTGGCGCAGTCAGTACAAATCAAGTGGCGGGGGGAGGTACTGCAACCGTCATACGGAGCACAAGAGAGGTCCCCTGCCCCCCCTTTTTTTTTTTGTCGCAGGGGAGGTGTAAAAGGGTGCTTGAGCTCCCCCATCTAGGAAATTGATTCTGGGTAGGATAAAATTACATTACACTTGAAGTACGCCACGGTGGACCAATTTAACTTCCACCCCTTCCCAGTTAACCAAGTATCACAATAGGAACTGCTAGGTTCCACCACTTGCGAAAACTGTAAGTGACTATATTTATACTGACAAACTGGATCATTCTTCTGGGTATACACCACTGCAAACGAATGTTGCTACTGAAAAACCCGCGTGGGAACGTACGCGGTCCAGTTCAATGCGCGAGTGCTGATGGGCAGTTATTTGTCATCGGTTTATCACACTAAGGGCTAAGTACTATACCTGAACTTCGCCATCTCAAAGAAACTAACTAAGCAACACGAGATAAAAAGTCGAATACTACCCAATACAGTCGGGTTATGTTCGGCTGCAAAATAATCCACTGTAAAATTAAATACACAGTCCAATTCCCGGTAAAGTGACCACTCGTACCCTCCTATAGCATGGTTGATGTACTTTGCGAGTCCCGAGTCGAAGAAGTGCGGCATGAATGAAGGGCGCACATCACTCCTCAACCTAGGCTCTGGGAGCAAAGTCAATGAACTAGCGTGAGGTCTTCTCGCTGACAACTCGTCTCCCCTCTAAGAGACATTCTGTGGTGACCGTATTATTTCATAACGTTACATTTTTAATAAATGCGTGTTGTGACCGCTTATGTGTTTTCAAATATTCTGAACAAAGAGTATCATGTCTAGAAAAAGAGCGGTAAAAACAATTTTCACAATTTCTGTCCGTGAGAAAATAAGTTTTAAAATCATTTTAAATTTAATTATTAATGTAGAACTTAAGAGCATGCATACGTGTAACGTTCTTTCAATGATATTTCTAAGCAGACATCACTCATGTTCGTTGAGAAGTATAGGAATAATCTGGTAACGCCAGAAGCTCTTCTGCCCGCTTGGCGACAGCCGCATGTAAATATAAATATAAACATTGCCGTTCTTTTACGTCGATGTAAAATTTACATGTAGCAGAAAGATGCGAGTAGGTTAAAAATAATTTTAAATTAGACTAATTTCCTTAAATGACCTATGAGAAACTTTCAGTAATATCATGTCATGTGTTTATAAATTATTCACATGGGCCTACATAAAATATTAAATAAAAACACTTTCATGCGTATAATTTTTCACCCTCTGGCGTTACTAAAACAGGCACCTACTTACTATTAATAAATAAAACTTATTTGTATTTAAGTGAACTTCTGAATTTTTGTGTAGACTTTTTATAGAGAAATGTTATCATTTTCGTATTTTGCATCAAGCAGTTTGAAGCATTCGCATGCTACACAGCTGACCTTAAGCCTACTTAATGTTTGTTCTAATGGTACGTACGGTAAAAGACATTCAGAATTTAAATTGAAACTGCTAGGTTACAACCCAACTAAATCACAACCACGGTTCGCGGGAAAAGTACTGTAGATCCTATTTCTCTTTCGTCAATATTGCCAAGGTTAATTCTACTACAGGGTAGAAAGATCAATGTTATTAGTTTGACAAGGGACAATTTCTACCGCTTGAGCGCTGGTATCGGTATAGGGGCTACGTATTACGTGTCATATCCCGTTTGAAACCTTTCGTTATTGTAGAAATTATATTGTTATTTTGATAGTTAAAGGTTACGACTTCGTTTTTCAGTAAAAAGAAATATTTTTTTCAAACCTACACGACATTAAATACTATAGCCCCCTTAAGACCTAAATACGCGATGCCCAAAACCGTAACAGTTTCCATACAATTCTCTGTTTTAGTAACCGTTTTCTCTGTGGTAACACAAAATGGGTATGAATCTGCTACGTTTTGGGCATCGTGTATTTGGAGCCTTAGCGACTCCGCACACTAGTTGTGATAAGTAACTGTTCCTTGCCAAACTCGTCCATAAAAAATTCAGTTCTTACTAACCTGTAATACAGTTAACCTTACCATAAGTGCCGACAGAAAATCAAATTATTCCAAAAGCGCATTGTAACTGAAATTATTAGGACATAGTTAATCTTATGTTGAGGTTGGCTACGGTACCGTAGCCTTTAAAATGGTTATTCTGTGTGGTGTTGTAAAATAAAAAAATAAGAATGGAAAGGTTTATAACAAATATTAATAAATTTCAAAATATGCTGCGTTTTATATTATTTGCTCATGACAACATAATCCAAACGTTGCAGATAAACAGATACATTCTCTGTTTACTCTACAGTAAATTTGTCGTAATAAACCTGTGTATAAATCGTCTGCCAGTGCTGTATGTTTACGTATTTTGCTTACAGCTAAGAATATAAAACTGTGTCGGATGATAATTGCCGGGGTATTGTAAACACTAAATTTTATTTTGTTTTGGGAACGTGTCGGACAGGCTTGCAACGAGCTCCTCATGGCATGTAAATAAGACTGTACAAAATTTAAAAACATGTTACGAACCACAGAAGTCAAGGAGTTTATGAAATATATTAACGACTGTTATATAATATAGAAATTAATATGACTCGGATAACTAGGTTCGTACACTTTCCGTAAGGTCAATGTACTGCCGGGCCGCCATCTTCAGTTGTTTTCCTCGCCTCCTTCTCTGAATGAATAAAGGCTAGTCATGTAAATACTCTCTCCAGCAAACGCATGTAAACATCCCAACGAGTTAAACAATTTGTGTGACATTAACATTCACTGCAACTTACAAAAAATCGATTATATGCCTACGTCATACATAAATAGCATGTGCGAAGCACAAAGCTGCATTCGAATACCTAAGTACCTATTGTTGGCACAAACGTAAGGCATGCTGCTTCTAGTTCCAACAAACCGCTGCCACTACGCGGCAGAGCAAAACCAACACACGGGAAACAAACAGGAAGTATTTCGTCGCTGAAAGATTACGAGCAGCTACAACAAACCTGCTTCAGATAATTATGTAAACACGAAGGCAACAAACTTTCACCAGCGCGCACGAATAATCTTCAAACACCGTGCTTATTTTGTTTTTTCGCCCACCTCCAGAAGATAAATTCAACCACCATCCGACGACGGAGAGAATAAAAAAACGTGGGAAGCGCAAAGCTTTTGTGATGCGGGCAGCAGGGGTGCCAAGCTGACAGACGCAACGACAAAAGAAAGTGTGGAAGTTGCAACCCTGCATGCACACGCTACTCACATTTGATGAGCACGACTCCGTTGTGCATCTCATCCATATTGCTGATCATCTTGGCGCCGGTGAGTCGCCCAGAAGCTGAAACACTGGTATCGACCGAGAACGGAATTAAACATGGCCGCCGAGAGCGCACACAACACCCGCACTGCACCGACCAACACGGCTAGCTCCAACTCGTCGACTGAGTGCCGCCGACTCTAGGGCGGCTGCAGGCCTGCCTTCTTCTTCTTTTTTTACCTCCCTTCTTCCCCTCCGCCTAAACCAGACCGGGCGGGCACCAACATTCCCCGCACAGCTGCTGGGTCTAGGGCAGGAGTGAGGGGAAGTGAACATTATACCGGGTGGGGGGGGGGTAGGGATTACGGCGGGCGACTGGCCGCGGCTGGTTGCCTGCCTGGGCACCCCCACGTCATCGCGGATGGGAGGGGCAAACCATTTCCGTGAATCATCTCCGTCGCTCCCAGCTAGACCGCAATCGTGGCATACCGGCTCGTCTTGGCATCAATGAACCAGGGTTGACCACCTCGCAGCCTCAACACAAACACGGGCGTTTATCGTGAGGCTACCCACAGGCGTCACAACCAACTTAAGGCGTCCGCCTACTTGCCGTATGTTTGTGTCTGTGGGGCACTGCGCCAAGGACGAAGTTGACCGGCTCATCTGGTGCGGTATCACCTCTACCCCAAGACAGTGGTATCGTAGATCACTCACCTGACACTTTCAGTGGTGTCCCAACCAATCACACCAGCTTTACTCTGGTTGGCCGAGCAAGATAGAGACCACACAAGCTATGTAAGTCCCAAATTTTCTGTCAACTTCATTCGTACTCTGGTGTTGGTGACCAGTTGATCCTCATGCCTGAAGACAGGAATATATTTCAATTCCCGAAACGTTGCAGTCTTCGTTGTTTGAAACCTGTGTCATCTGTTGTCCTATAGTCATTTGTGTGTCCACTGTCGTCCATGTCTATTTTCAGTGTATTTTCACATTCAGTGTTTGTTTCCGGCTGCTGTGTTGTCTGTTGTCTTACAATTTGATTTGTATATTGTCAACATTTGACTGTCTAACCCCATTATAATTTTACATTCAGGATGTATTTTTGTTTGTTTTTCGTTTACTTCTATCTGTTCTGTTGTAATTAATTGGACTTCCATTTTGAAGTTTCTTGAAAAAAAAAATTTTTGCATCAAGTACATCAGTTCTTTCCTTTACGATCAACTGTCTTGTTGTCTTCGTGGTTTGTATGTTTAGTGTTTTAAGGTTTTATCAACAAAGCATAAGGAATGGCGTATGTTCACAAACCCATAAGATATTCTCATTATTATAAGTTTGGCAAGGAACAATCTCCACCGTTGACTGCGTTAGTCGGTAAGGTGGCTTAAACTGGGAAATGCTAGGTACTCGATAAGCAGGCAGGAGACTTTAGGAAACGACCACCACTTCAACACTTCATCATCTTACCATACCTACCCACAAATAAAATTCATTCTCAAGGTCATTTACCACTTATGTTGCTCGAGCTTGGAACAGTTTACCAGCCAACTTGCGGAACTCGCAAATAGTCCCGGTTTATAAACGTGGCGGACACATATGCGTCTGTCATGAGTCCGGGAAAGTAAAATTAATGTTACGTAATTGGAATTAGTACTTTTTTTTTTTTAATATCTTTAAACTCATACCAATATTATTTACTAGAATAAGTAGTTAGTGCGGTTTTTTTTTCAAGCAACTTTAATTACCTGCAGTAGTTTTCGTTTTGCCCATTATTGTGAGCTTAGACCTCTATTGTTTACGGTTAGTGTTCTTCTCTTCTGTCTATGGTTAGTGTTCTGTATTGCTAGTAATTGTGTAAATTAACGTAAATTTAGATGGTTCAGAGTTTTCTCTTTTGTACTTGTATGATTTTCGTAACTGAAACTATCCAAGAGTATTGTAGTTCGCGGATGTTTGTAGATGGTTACGTGTGATAGAACGCAACATGTCCTCCGAACTTCGAAATACAAAGGATATAATTAAATAAATTCTTACAAAGTTGAAAGTAACGGAAGATGTCAGATGGCATGTGAAAGACATCTAGAAGTATGTATCAACATTGGCTTACACAGTGCTGCCACATTTTTACAAATGGGATCCGTGTCATCTGCGTGAAATTTCCGTACTTATAGATAAATTTCCGTACACATGCTATTATTTATAACAATTACTTTCAAACGCTACAACTTAAGGATGAAAATTGTTTTTATAATTTTTTAACAACAGTATAAAATTGTATTAAGAAATGCTTAGTAATTTAACCATTATTAGCTTTGCACATATTTAAATAAAAACAGAAATTTGAAAATTCTAAGTGAAATCACGCAAATGTAACATGAATGTAAAATTGTTATGAAGAAGTGCTCAGTAATTTAACCATCATTAACTTTGCACATATTTTAAGCAAAATAGAAATTTGAAAATCCGAAGTAAAATCACGCAATTAGTAACATTTTCTTCGTTCTCCGAGATTGTTATAGGAAATGTTTCTGTCTTCTCAGAAACGTGCTAACAGGTACGTCCGTAAAAATACGGTCATATCCGTGCGTCTGGCAATCAATTAGTAGAAAGTTCTGCATTTACAGTCCGATTACAATACCAATACCGTATCTGCGAACGAAATCCTAGCGACGGCGCACTGGAAGTGCTCGCCTCTCGTACAACACCACTCCCGGCAGTTCTTACTTCGTCTCAGGCGACCAAGTTTCTTATCGTAACGTTGGTACTGCATGGTGAGGCGATGCAACCAGCTCCAACACTTCATAAACTCCACAGCAGTCCCGTAGAAGCTAGAGTAAACTAAGCTGTACTGCAACAAGGTGCTGTGTTGTCACAGAGGATAGGGCGCTCGCCTACCACAAAGGCGATCCAGGTTCAGCGAGATCTATTGGCCGTTCACGATAAGGTTCACCACTTTTGAAGACAGTCTTGCAACCATAAGTGTTTTAAATGTGAAATTCATAGTGTCCCTCATACATTAAGAGGAGTCTTTACCAGTTTCACATTTCTGCGTTTGACGCGTGGAAACAGCGGAGCGATAAGAGCTAGAGTATCACGCTCGACGAGAAGCATATCGCCTCTATTCGCAGCGCGCCAAACTGACGTGCGAGGTTTTCCTTCCAGTCTTCTTCCTATGGGACTTGAAGCGGTGACACTGAAATGTTATTTTTTGACAATATGAAGTAGAGGCCAACGTACGCCTCTCGTTTTGTACTATCCGAATTCAAGAGGTATTTTCGGGGTTACAGTAGTCTCAAGAAGTCGTTTTTAGCCATTTTGAGAGGCCAAAAATCGTGTTTCTAACAAGCGTGCTACATTTTGTAAATTATAAAAGCGGAGTTTTATATGCGAGTTCTTTTCTTAAATGTAATAGGAGTAAGTAAAGCTGTTTCGCGTAAAAAAGAATACACGTGACACGATGCGACACCGTCCATGCGCCAGGCGAGGACTTCTCTAACATTTTGAGTGTGGTAGAATCTAGATAATATGTTTATTACCAACACATCTACATTTCTACGGGAAAAAAAGGAGGAGTTATGTAAATTGATCAAAAGAAAATGAGTAACTAGTACTTCGAAAGTTCTCAGTTTATCATGAACAACATATGCCAGGACTTTCGCGTGTTGGTTATATGTGGATTTTGCCGGCGGGTTTTCTCGGGGATATCTCTTCCGCCCTGTCATTCCGGCGCTGCTGTATTCTCACTTCACCAGCGATGAAAAACCCCACTAAAGAATTAGCTGTCAAAAACGAACGTAAAAATACCTCTACGAATAGGAAGTACGATGTAGTTGTTACGGAAGCCGCTGGGAGCGCTAGCTGTATAAAATTATTTTCAAAGTTTAATTCTTCTGTGATCTCGGATCGCTAATACGCATGAAGAAGGTGAGACGTGTAGATGTTGATTAATTGTCATCGTAAATGTTATGATGAAGATAAACAGAACAATGAATGAATATTTATGAATGTTTAACACACTCCTACAAAATACGTTATTAAAAATTGTGCAGGTATTCACAGCTAATAATTAAGACGATAAAAGCACCTTTACAGAAATCTAATAGTGTTTTTGCGCATAGTTATTGACGGCATTCAAGGTAAGAGAAGGGGGGAGGAGGAAATGAGAACTATAATTGTGATATTATAGCTTATTTAATAAATGTAGGGATTGAGTCCGTGGGAATATACAATTAACTGAAGAAGTTGATGTAAAGTCAGAAATGTTAATTAACAGCACAGCATAAAATAAGGTGGAAACCGTAACAGAATATGAATAGACAGTTAATTAACTCCAAGAATCTTCGGCGCCGTTCTTTATAATAGAAGCTCTTCAAACATAGGAAATCCAACCTAATGGTGCGGTTTCACATCTGTGTGGTCATTAGAATGCCTTGAACTCGTCTCAGAAATAGGGAGAAAAACAAATCTGCAAAGAAGGAATTTTAAAAACACTATATATAATGCTGAATAAGTTCTTCGAAGCACTTGTTTCAACTTTTGTCAGTATTGTCGTTTGTCAATAAGTTAATATTGTAATCCCTACCAATAATCATCATAACTTTTGGAAAAAAAATATATATATGTATATATATGTATATATATATACAGTATATATATATATATATATATATATATATATATATATATATATATATATATATATATATATATATATATATATAAAAGAACGTCGTGTTAGTTACACTATTTATAACTCAAGAACGGCTGAACTGATTTGGCTGAAAATTGGTGGGGAGGTAGCTTAGAACCAGGAGAAGAACATAGGATACTTCTTATCCCGTCGACTGCGTTCCCGTGTGACGTCAAAGAGAATACAAGTCACTATAAAACGTGGTATAACAAAAACGCATATGACATGGAAAAACAAAACTAAAATGTCAGCTAAACATAATTTTGTCTATGGTTAGTATGTTTGAAAATTTGATAATTATAAATTTTATCAGAAATCAATAATCAGTAATAATCAGTAATTTGCATTCTCTTTGAATCATCATTGACAATGCCGCGACCAAGACGATCGAATCTTTCCCGACAAAGCATGTTCACGGGTAGGAAGACCATCTGCGTTGTTTGTTCTTGCGTCTGATAATAAAACAAATGAAAAGTGCAACCTATGTACCAAAATACATGAAAAATAAAGAATCATTAAAATATTTAATCCAAAATCTGCTTAATTATTGCCTCTAAGGCGAACAGAGTTCGCAGGGCCAGCTAGTATAAACATATTTAAAATAAATAACTTCGACAAATTTTATTTCATTCTCTACTTGACAATTTTGGAGTTAAGTAGAGAGTTAAAAACATCTAATCACAGACCACGAAGCAGAGCTGCAGATGTGCACGTAAGGCAATGAAACAAAGTGATGCACAAATATGTTCGCGAAAATCAGGGTGAACAGGAACTGCCTATGATAAGGAACAATCCCTGCAACAATTTGATAAACCATGAAAAATCGAGATCAGCACGGCCGGAGCCGATAATCGAAATCAAACCCAGACCGTCCATTATGAGAGTCCAACGTGTTATCGTTACGCTGAGTCTCTCGGATTTACTGAAAGTACTAACACAGCAACTTACAAAAAAAAGTCATACCACTTTACTGCATTACAAAGTGTCCAGAAAACAACGAGTGATGAACAATAGCAAGAATAACTTGAAACTGCAGGAA
Source organism: Medauroidea extradentata (assembly GCA_003012365.1). NCBI lineage: Eukaryota > Metazoa > Arthropoda > Insecta > Phasmatodea > Phasmatidae > Medauroidea > Medauroidea extradentata. Next base: position 52,602 of record PNEQ01121197.1, read on the forward strand.
TACATAAGGGCCGTGCCAAAAATGGGGAGTGGTGAGAGGGACGGTTGCCTCCCTCCCTTAAGTAAACTTGAGGGAGAACAATTATGTCTTCGACACTCCCCTCTTTTTCCCACGAATTTTCACATTTTCATTTTGGAATGACACACTGGTTTATTTATTGGGGAAAAAATGTGTACGAACACACCCAAAGTATCAAATCACATTGAAAGAAAAATATTAGCAGTAAAAGTAATTTTTTAGTAATCTCAGAATAGTTGGCACGTTCCTGTACACGGAGAAGGCTACATGATACAATGGCGAAGTTAACAACGTGTATAGTAATGACGGACACTGCAGTAAACTTATAAAGGGAAAATGACGCATCTGAACAGGAAGCGTGTGTGAAACGGCGGATGAACTTTGCAGAACATAAACAGCGCGCGGGTTGACTCACACAACACCTTGTATTCCGAGGTCACGGCTTCTATCCCGACATGCCGTAAGAAGTTCAGTTGTGTTATTTTTCTCGTCCTAAGCTACGTGATGATTTACGTCGCCAGTGAACGCTGTTGGCACTTCACACTTACGTCACCAATGTAAAATATTGTTATAAATTAGCTGTCCATATACTAATGAAGGTTTTTATTATTAATTGAAATGTAACAGAGTTGATGACACTTCAGATTGCTCGCTATACACTATATATTAAAATTGGCTTTTGCTATTTACCAGTATTTATTTACTAACACAAACGTCTCGCAAGAAATAATACGCAGCCCAGCGTATCTCGGAATGGGCGTACCTAGGAATAGTTTTCTGAGGGGATTTTGAACTCTCATCTTGCATAAATGTTTCAATCTTATCTGTATTTTACGTCTCAAAATGTAACATTAAAAAATTTATAAACATGTTGGTTGTTTTTGTAATATATTCTACCTTTTGTAGTGTAAAATATAATACTGTACCTAGAGAAGGAAACTGACATTTCGGGAGGGGTTTGTACCCCCAAAACCACCCCCCTGGGTGGGTACGCCCATGCAGCTCTACCGCAGTTCCACCACTGCTCCCTATCACTAGTTTACTTCGCCGACCTTGGTGAATCAACCGTAGTCTATCTGAACTCATATTCTCAAGTAATTTTATGGACGAAGAATGCATCATTTGCAAGTTGCAATGGCTCACCAGCAGTGAAAAGTTGTCCCTAAGCATAGAAGACTTACTGATCGTGCATTACAAACAGTAAGTCAGCTTCTCAACAAAATCTGAAGAAATACACAAGAGGTATTCGACAGTTTCAACAGAAACAATTACATGTAAAGTAATAAATCACGATACTCTAATTTCAACCCGCGCCTTTAGAAATAATACGAGCAGCCTGACTATAGCAGTGCAAAAAACAGTTTTTTTTGTTACAATGAAAGGAAGGAAACAAAATAAGTAAAAAATAAATACTGACAAAGTTTTCGGTATGTGATCCAACGTACTGCAGACCGTATTTCAAGAGCATGTGTGAGAAGACACCGTGGCGCGAGTTATAAAACTCGTACGAAATTAATATTCCGCCAATTTACTCGTAAAGTCTTATTAGCTTTGCACTTAAAATGCCATTATTATTTCTAGTCACTAACCACTGGTCCCAGGCGATCCGGGTTCAATTCCCGACGGGGTCTGTCTCCGGATTTTCACATGTGGGAATCGTGCCGAACGATGCTGCTGGTCGACGGGTTTTCTCGGGGATATCCCGTCTCCTCCGCCTCTTCATTACGATGCTGCTCCATACTCACCTCATGTCACCCCTGACCAGCGCTAAAGACCTCGATGTTAAGCGCCGACCAAAAATCTCTTACATCTTACTAACCACTGGTCTGGAATCACATCTTGTAAGTAAAGACAGCCACTATATCCATGTTTCCGGTCTTACAAGAGAGAATGTGTGGTTTGCGACATTTGCTTGCTCTCTTTTATGTTACAATTACAGCGTTATGGACACTGTACAATTAGTTGTACTTAAATAAAGAGTTACTCTGGAAACTATACAAGTCAGAATAATTTGTGAAAGGTAAAAAATAATTACTGATTGGACATAAATAATTAAAAGATCAGACGATATATCAAAACACATGCAGTATATTTATTTTATTCAGTCAGATACAGCTACGAGATGTGACATCAGCAGACAGCACAATAAGCATACACGAACATTACAGCAACTGTCCTCTAGTATGCTGTATTGTATCCCTGACCAGCCAATACTGCGCCCATAACTGTTATGTTTATTTTGTGTGTTTATAGCTATTTCAGATAGAATTCTACCACCAAGTCTGAACCAACTTCATGTCTGAACCTATGTCACATTTTTAATTAATACTCATTCCATGTGTAGTGATGGCAGGATTGATCGAAACATGTACATACACATACTATACAGATGTTCATGAAAGAATGTTATAAATTTCATGAAAGTACGTTACAAGTTTTGCGAGATGATTCCTCGAAAGAAAAAAAAGTAGAAGTTCTTGGTTGGCGCAAATCTTAAAAGAGTAGTTGGCGATTGAAAATTGACATTGAGAAACATTTGTTACACTAATAAAAAGTAACTAGGAATAAATAATGATAGAACGGGTACATTTTACCAATAAGATTTTCATCTGCGAAAAACTGGTTTCAAATACATTCCACCTTCAAAAAAAAATGGGGTTGTTCATCGTCCAGTGTTTCGCGTGTTGCCTACCTGTAAGGCTCCCCATTTTCTACGTACCCGGAAATTCATTATTTATTTCTCCTCACTTTTGATTATTTTAATAAATGTTTTGCAATGTCAATTTTCAATAGCGAATTCCTCCTTTAAAATTTGCGCCGGCAAAAAACTTTCATCGCATAACACTGTCTCATTTTTCACAAGGAATCATCTCGCAAAGTTTGTAACATACTTTCTTAAACAGCATGATAACAAATAAATACGGCACAATAACCGTCGAATGTCAAACAAACTCTGAAGTTCAAAATCGAGTGATCGGTTTCACAAAAATAAACATTAATTTGCGTTTTTAGAAGAGTCGTCTTGGGTTTTGTTATTGCAAGGCTTAATTAACTTACGTTTACGATGGCTCAGAACAGTCACTTAAATAAAGCTCAACGTTGTTAAGGAACAAAAAACAGGAAACGAGACATCTTATTTTTTTCTTCGCGTGAAATGCTCAAATGCTTTCTCGACAACAAATCAAAGTTACGACAAAAAGTGACGCCCGTTATTTTCCTGGCGTTCAGCTTCCGACCACAAATAGTTAATGTGTTACTGACGTGTAACTTCCGCCGGGAAAGAAGTCGCGAATAGGAAGTGACAGCAATAAAACTGAACGTTTGCACTGGATGTTTTTGTTGTTCTACAGTTTCTCCGAGTTTTTATTGTTTAGTTTTAAGGTGTCGTCTGGGCGAACGTATTTTGCGCATTCGAGGCCTAGAAGTGCGAAAATGGCGAGGAGCATAGTTCGGAGTGTTTTATTTTATCAGATGGAGGCAATTATTGCGAACAAGTTAACCAGTTTCGCGTAGAACAAATACGTGTACGAAGCGTACAAGGTCAAGAAACACTAATAAACAGAGCAGTCTTCTCGCCGACAACGTGCCTGTACAGACTTTCAGTGCTGACCATATTATTTTATGGTGCATTACGCCTATATATGTTTACATATTCTGAGCCACCAAGATTGACATACCTATTTTTAAAAAAACTTTTTTTGCAATTTTCGGCCCTTAGAAAATACGCTTTGATGAGAAGTGGAGGACCTGAAACCGGTATACGCACGTGAAACATATTTAAAATGCTATTCCTAAGCGGACATCTCATACGCAGTGAGCAATTTTCGAATAATCCGATAACGACCGAAGCTTTGCTCACTGCTTGACGGACTGGGCAGACAGCCGGCCACCTTAAGCCCGCTACATACTATCCATAATTCAGTACAGAATCCCGTACCTAATTCAGTACAAGTATCACTGCGACAGTGTGTACCGCAACTACGCTGGTTTTAAATAGAGTTCCGTACTTAATTTGACAAGTAGAACACGTCCTATAGTCTGTCGTAGTGTATTTTGACGCGCATGCGCAATGCACAGTTTCAGACACAGCGCATGCGGAGTACGCAAGTACAATATAACAATTAACATAATAAATATACAGGATGAGTCAGGACGGAGTGAGTTAACTTCATGTGGTGATAATTCACAAAAAAACCATTTCAAAAATGTTCCTTTAATTTGTCCGTAAAATGAAAATTGTGGGAGTAATGCTATCCTGAAAACAGACTTTCAGATCACGTATAGTTAAAATTTCAGAAACTACTCTATATTAAATAACGAAACTTTATACAGTATTTTATAAATGACTTTACTTCATTCTCAGTAACTTAGTTTGGTGAGGTCATTGGTCCACCATTGCTCAAATGGGACACGACATTATTCTTCTGCTTCTAACTTCGGAACACTTCACTATAATTCATGTTCTACTACAGAATATTAAACAGGCGCGGAAGATTAATAAAAAAAGGTCGTCTTGTCTAAAATCGCTAGAGTAAGCAGTTTTCTAGAAAATCGTACGTAAAACTAATGTAGGCTATTTATTGTAACTCCTTAAACATATGCAACCATAGTGACTTCCTTGTAAGGCGTGTAACCAATGCAATAACATTGTTGCGACGAATTTGTTACACGGACGGTGTAAAAGTAGGTGCATAGTATTGTAAAGTTGTTGCACTCTGTGGGCAGGGAAACTGCACTATTAAAATAAAACCCACATATGTATGCCAAGATTAACCCAGTTTTACAAAATATTACATCCATGTAACCGCATTGTTGCTAGTGACAACAAATTATTCACAGTCTACATACTGACTGACACGTTTTGTAATATCGCTAATAAAATGTTTTACATCACTGCATTGGGTACCTGCTTTGTGTAGTACTTAGGACATACTCATTCGACTAAAGCGATTTACGTTCAATTGTCGGAGAGGTTACCTGGATAAATATTCAATGCTAGAACACCGCGCACGCGTCAGGTGCATACGCCTCTTAAGTTTGTACAAGTCAATGAAGTCTAGTCTGTGCCCAAATAAAAACGCGAATTTCGCCTGAATGGTCAGGTGAAGAGTGATGCGCTTGCCGTGTCGCGTGCAGCACTTGTACGCCTAGGATAGTTGAATCAATTCTATAAAGACTGCAATGCAAGACTGTGTTTCTGACACAACATATTGTCACTTCACAGCTGCCGCTAGTTTTGATAGCAAAGAAATTAGATTTCTCTTTTTTTATGTTGGCCATGTGAAATAAGTTTCATCTCAACCACTGCTATAACAATAATAATAATAATAATAATAATAATAATAATAATAATAATAATAATCGTTACACCAAAAGGGTATTTATTATTTGTACTTACAAGCCTCTGGTGAAAAATAAATGCACGTAAAATATTTAAAAATGAAATAGTTTTGCTTCAGCCATTCCATGCAGCTGTTATTACGGTGTATTTCTAGTTCACTGATTGTGTCAGATATCATAGTTAACATAAAATCTTGTCAATAGGAGCATATAAAATTTGGTGCAAAAAGAATACGTATATGCTAGAAATTGTATGTGGTCATGTAATGGATATAACAGTCGTACCACACTAGTCTGTCAAGAATTAATTGTATACGACATACATTGTTTTAGATGTTGCTATCATTACGCGTGCAACAGTAACTAATAAATAAAGGATATCACACCCCGAATTTACGTAGGCATCAGCGTACCGCGGAAGATGGCATGAGACGAGGCCCTGTAATGAAGAGGCGTCGGAATGAGATAGGAGGGGGAAACTGGATATCCCCGAGAAAACCCACCAATCAGCGCCATCGTCCGGCACGATTCCCACAAACGAAAATCCGGAGCTCAACCCCACTGGATCGACTTGGTGGGACGCAAGTGGTCTGACCACTCGACTGCTGCGGCCCCACGTAACAGTAATAAAGTATCCCAAATAGGCCCCCTACTGCCTTCATCGTTCACTTCGTGATACCCTTTATTAACATTATACTGCCTAGCTCAGTCTCGGCAGTGCTGAAAGAAAACTGGTAACTTCATTTGCGAATGGAAGGTCTCGCAGTTTTATGTATATACAGGCTAAATATCTGAGTCATTAAAATACATACAAGTTTGTGTGTTATCAGCTTAGTACAATTTATTTCACACAACTTCAGTAAGTTTTATATTTCTCAGCACAAGGCAGAATGCATGTGTTTTGATCTAATGTACATGTTTGACACGTCAGTTGTCATTTGGTTCTAAAATATACCTAAGAAGTCCATTACACCACCTGTACAGAACATTTTGCCTTATATTGTTTGTGTATTTATTATTTAGTGTTTTATATCACTGGTACACTAGGTCCTTATTACTATTATTATTTTATGTTTTCGTATTGACTTTATTATCACGTTTTTTTTCGTATTCATACTGGGCTTTCCTATCTCAGGTTGTTTTTAATTAACAGTTGTATCTATTGTGCATGTACTACGTAGTGCTCAACAATTCACAGTCTTAGGCAACTTGATCTTTAGTCTCAATTTATAACGTTTCTTGACCTAAATGTTACTGTTATTTTTCAGTTTCTCATGGAACCTTGTTTATTTAGTTTGTGTCTTATACAAGGTCATTACTCTTATTTTGCTTTCAATTACGACACAAATTACTGTGTTATTTTCAGTTTTCGCGTTGTGTTTTGCTATTTTATTGACTTAGTATTTACTGTTGAAATGATACAAAGTCCTTATAAATTATACATAGATATTTAATGGTCCAGTGCATTCCAAAGGCGCAGCGCCGTACTTGCTCCATTAATAAAGTATCATTATTAATAATTAATTATTAATTATATCAGTAAGTGCCTACATAATTGTCAAACCTTTTTGAAGCTATACGCAACAGAGCATGAAAAGTATTTCCATAGGGATCCTTATTCATACACTGAATTTTCTGGAAACAACGGAAAATTAATGTGAGGTGTATTCCGTAATATGGCGGTATGAATTCAGGTACTGTGCGGAGCAGAAGAGGCTCAGGAATGCAGCTGGGGGTTGCGACACGCGGAGGGCCTTGCCCTGCCGCTCTGCCTTGCTTTCTCAACTCCCTATGCCATTGCTGTGTGTAGAAATTACAGCCTTCATTCAATATCTAAAGCTAGGAAGGAACGTACTGGACCATTATTAATACTGTCACGTGTGTGAATGTCTTAGAAATGGCCCGCTCATATGAAGATTTGAGTGAAAAAAGTACAAGACGAAGATAATTTCTTCATGAAGTACGAAGATACAAGCAGGAACACCAGGCCCGACTACATCACAGGCAGGACAGGTTGGAAGGGGTGCGGTGAAAGGCGCCACATCTGGCAACTCCGCATCACAGCAGTTCGTCTGTATAATTGCCGATCGTGTATGGTCCTGACCAACGAGCTGTCACAGCAGGAGGTTTGAAGGGGCGCGGAGGTAGGACAATAGAAGTCACTGTCCTGTCAGGAGTCCTGAGTTATCGGCCGAGAGGAACCTACTAGCCCGCCGTCAAGGGGCGAACCCCATTCACGACGCCATCCACGCCGCCCGCATGTCTTCTTACCTGGCCGCTGAGCCGGCGGAAGCTGCCCTGTTGCCAACATCGACCAACTAAACACCCGCAGTGGAAAACATTTGCCATTGCTTTTAACACTTGACTTTAAGGTAACATTCAATACACTGCTTCTTATGGAGTCGTACACAATGGCGTCGCCAAAGCCAAAATCTAAGCAGCCTTGTCATTGCGCTTGCTTCCTATAAACTGAAAACCTCAAGTTAGTCAAGATGGCCATTCGCAAAGAACCAGTTTACTATGTACGTTTTGAAGAAAAAAAATTCTGAGTATTTTTATACTGCAGTATTGAGATTTTATGGAAAATGTTACAGGTGTGTCACAAAGATACTAAAAAATCTTGTAAACAGCGTTAGAGAAATATACGTAAATTAACTCTTAGTTTTATCCAACAGAAGAAGTAGATTTTCTTTGCAAAATATTATACTAAATAGAAAATATTTTAATAACTGCACATATTTCTGGAATATTTTTAAAAAATTATCAGTCCTTTTGTTACTTCGGTTTCAAAAAATTCTCAGAAGTTTTGAACTGTCGTTACTTTAATGTTACGTTTGTATTGTGTATTGACCAGATAGTAACGGAAACGTAAAGTCAAATGTTAAAGTATTTAATTGTGTACAGGCCTTCACGACGTATTCAACTCTGTGCTCATCCATTGTGCAAACGGATTTTCAGTATTTACTTGTTGTTTCAAACAGTTGTAAATTAAGACGGAGAGATCGTCGCCATCTTTAATTTTTGTGTTTTGAGTCATAACTTTTCTTATGAGTAAATTTACGGAACTATAACCTTCCTGTCGAATATAATAAATATTGATAGCATTTTAGAAATATTAAATCTTTGTTTGCCGTTACTGCTGTTATCCAGATCTAATTGCAATTAGAAAATCCTTGTTACTCTCTAGACTGCAATTATACCTGCACAAACAGTAACGGCAAACAAATATTTATGATGTCTATAATTCTATCAATATGTAATCTGCTAGGCAGTTAGGTCAAAGTTATATACATTTACCCAAGAGATAGATTTTATTCGTGGGGTGGAAGGGAGGGGGGTCTGAAAGAGGGAAGGCCTAACAGAACAACAGGAGTGCAGAGCGGTTTGGCAGATAGTCACCTTTCTGTAATTCTCGAATGACAGAAGATATGATTAGGCTATCTTCTGAGTAATTTACAACTACAGACTGCCCACTTTCAAGAACTTTCAAAACATCACGCACATTTCGAATCTTTCAGCATGGTTACAAATTGCCTTTTCGAACAGCTATATCACAAAATCTACAGTTCAGATTGATACTCAACTTATCAAGGATTCTAGTATGTACTTCGGACACGATTTTCTACTAACAGAAAAATTTGGTCGCTTGAACGCCCAAAGTTACAGCAGTTTAACGAAATCAGTGCGTGCCAGTTTAGCCCTTATCACTTCCGAGCTCAAACGCGCATACATATCTAGAGCAGGTCCAAGACATTGGATATAGATAAACACAACGCTTATTTCATTTCCGACTCGTTATTGCTTCACTGCCTGGTCCAAGTATCATCATAACAACTAAATAGGCTAAGTAGTAGCTAAGTAGTCAGCACTTACGGCGGCCGTCTGGGTGAACATAAATTGCGTATTAGAAGTCTTGATGTGCGGAAGACGTTAAAGCCGCCGCTTACCCGCGCGTGAGAGGCTCAAAAGCGACGGAGCAGTAAGGTCGACGTTGAAGCGCGCATCAAATGTCGCGTCGCCTCAACGAGCCAAGCTCTGAACTAGCGTGCAAGGTTCCCGCCGAACGGTTTTTACTATGGGACACTAAGTAGTGACTATATAATTTAATTGGTGAAAAGTCTGCAACTAAGTTCGGTGCAGGTCGCAACCTGAGTTTCACGTACATCCGGTTAGTGCATTTTGAAGTACGAAATCTGAAAAGGCCGTTTTCAGCCATGTTGGAGGGCTTAGAAACAGTGTTTTTAATGAGCGTAGCGTCTTAGCGATGAGGTTCCGACCTTGTCCGAAGTTTGTTTTCTTTTCGTAGGTTGTCACAATGGGCACTCGCGGAATATTTCGTAGAAAAAATCGTGTTTACGAAAAACACTGCAACGCATTTGAAGCGTGGGGTAGGCGGCCGCCTTACGGACGAGACAGCATGCGCATTGCGTCTCTCCTTAGCCTCTAGGGGCATGTCATCAAACTGGTGTGCAGTCTTCTCGCCGACAACGCGCGTGTGTGAGACTTTCAGTGCAGACCTTATTATTTTACGACGTAATATTAAATTTAAAGGTGTATTGTCCACGTCTATACCTTTTAAAAGATTCTGCGGCAAGATTTACATACCTAAAAAAAACCGCAAAAACTCCGAATTTCGGCATTTTCGGCCGCTATAAAATACGCTTTAATGAGCAGTAGTGAACTGTAAATGTGTATACATACGTGTAACGTTCTTTAAATGTTATTCCTAAGCATGTATCATGCATGTACGACGAACAGTTTTCAAGTAAACTGGTAACGGCCGAAGCTCTGCACACCGCTCAGCGGCCTGGGCAAACCGTAACATCTAGGTCTTTAGTAGCGCTGGTTAGAGGTGACATGATGTATGGAGCAGCGCTGGAATGAAGGTGCGGAGGAAACGGGAGATCCTCGAAAAAAACCGCCGACCAGCGGCATCGTCCAGCACGACTGCCACCTTCGGAAATCCGGGGACCGATGGGAGGCGAGTACAACTAATAGTTATAGTCTACGTGTTCCGAGAACCATATTGACCATTATATTACCAGTGTCTTCTTCGACGATTATAAATTTAAATTATAAGAAAAGCTCAATAAGACACTCAAGTAAAATATTTAATAAAACCTACTTATTTGTCGGCATCATGTTAGATCTACTGGTATTTTGCCGTCCAACTTTAGGTAAAGACGTTTGATATGTTACGAGAAAATACTGTCTTAAAAGAAGGTTGTTTACGTTTATTTAGTACGGATTTATATTATGCACAAAAACGTATAAAATGTTAATTGTTATGAGTAGGAAATAACAATTAATACATTTTGTTCGTGTATTTAACCTACCTTAGTGAATAGTATTTTGTAGCAAGTGCGCGTGTGTGTGTGTGTGTGTGTACGCGTGCGTACTGTCCCGGTAACCCAAACCATTCAAAAAACAATATTTGTGTTTTGACATCGCTGATATGCACTGGGAAAAAAAAGCATTTCGTTGAATAACTTGAGTGTTTTCTCTGGTATAGTCTGTACGGTATAACTTTGTGCCTCATTTTGACATTTCTCTTCTGAGAAGTGTATTTGTAAAGACGATTACAGAGATCCAATGTTTCCAGGAAGTCAGGAAGGTTTAATGGTGAAAACAATGAAGCTGTCAACATCTTTCTCATAAGAGAAATGTCAAAATCAGACAAACTTATGCTGTATATACATGCTCCTTGCTGCAGAACACGGAGTGTTGGTGGACCGGACAGCGGTGCGGTGGTGACCTGAGATCTCGACAGAGGTGCGTGAGAGTCGATACCTCTCCCCTGTAATATCCCAGGCACAGGCTGCTAGTGACAATCAGGACCACACTCTTGTCTGCCGGCACAATGGCCTGGTGGCGTCTACATTCTAGTTGGTCGGCGGCGCGTGAACACCACACACAACCACACCTCGCCACGTCCGCCCGCAGACCAGACAACCTGCCCATACGCTGCTTGTGTACGTCGCTGCAGGCTGGCCAACTACACTAGCCAACTATGATTACCGGACATTCACCGGCCCAGCGACACCTATTACCCAAGCGGTTATCAAGGTGGCACATCCACCGCCAATCTACTTTTTTTTTTCTGAAACACTTGTTTCCGATGTACGGTTTAGGTATTTGGCAATAATAGGCCGGGCCCACCCAGAAGGGCAGACGGTTAAAAAAAATTATACTATATATTTCGCAGTAAACATAAGCAAACACTAGAATAAAAAACAAATTTACGATTAATACATTAAATTATATGTTTTTGGCAGCAAGTCCACGTTGTGGCCTCTTGGTTGAGTGACTGTCTATATCCACTTCAAAATCTGACGTCAATTGTTGATAATGCAAAACGTAGGTTTAAGGTTAATTCTACTACAGGTTAGAAAGGTCTATATTAAAAGTTTGGCCAGGGATAATTTCTGCCGCTTGAGCGCTGGTATCGGTCAGAGGTGTAAACTGACCAATTACACAGCTTTCATGAATATGAATTTACACGAAGTTGATAATTTAAAACCCGAAATTGTTTTGTTACTCATTTCAAATTTAAATTAATTGCTTTCTGTCTTTGTCAAGTCGTTAAAATAAATTTTACTACGGTCTCGTATTTTATTAAACCAATTAGCGATAACAGCGCAATTAGCGGCAGGATTTCTCCCTGTGCCAAACTCTCCTGTATAGAAAAATATTTCCTTTATCCCTTGTAGTATAACAAACATTAGGATGAAGACATCCCTTGGTTATTCCGCTGTACTGGCGGAACGTGAACTAAGTCAAACAGTAAGACAGCTCGTACGTCGCTGCAGGCTACCCCTAGAGAATTTTGATGATACACTGTTTCTAACAATGATCTTAGAACTTGAAGGTGCGACATCTGCCCTTCTGGGCGAGCTTGTTCTATCACTGCCAGCATGCCAGAAAATGACTTGCGTACGTCCATGAAAGTGTACTTTCAAAACATAGAAAATTACGTCACAAATAGGAGAAGGCCTATATAGCCCTGCCAAAAAAAAAAAAGGGGGGGGGCGAGTAGTTTGTAGTCCGAAGAAATGTATTTTTACATCATCTGACAATATACACTAGTATTTGTCCAGGCACCTTGAATTTCTCTTAGGTCGGTGATAGGACGAGCAATAAGACCTGCCGGTAGATTAAATATGTCATTAATTGGATCCTTTAAGTAATGTAGCTTCTGGAACAGGTCTCACTACCTTGACTGATACGAGCTGCCTCTGTCTGGGTTATTGCAGGGCGGACGTGTGTGTCGCAAACCAGCTCCATAGAGTGCGGAGTGTTGGACGAACTGCCATTGACTATGCTATAAATATGCACGTTTTCTGAAGACCCTTGTCACAATAATAACACTATTGTGATTGTGCGCAGTCAAGTGAGAGACTTGTCTGAACAAAGAGACGCTAGTGATTTTTGGTTAAAAGAATTTTGCAACAATTTGTTTCAGTGCCCTATGTGCACATTTGCAGCTGTGCTCCATGGTCAAGAATTGGACGTTTTTTTAACCCTCAGCGTCTCGGGGTTCAAGTCCATAAACGTGCCTAACGGTCGGTCAGGTGGACCATGCCCCCCCTCCCCCTTTATCGTAATGCCTAATGTAGCCGTAATTTACGTGATACTTTTTTATTTTTTGTTAATTTTATTCTTATGTTAATTTTATAAATAAGTTATTTATTTATTTGGTTTAACAGTTTGTCGACAGCAGTCATATGAGAGAATAATTTTGTAGTGATGGAACAAAAATTCATATTTAAGCCTTACGAAATACTTGAGTCCAGAACCCTCGCTCCGCAAGTCGGCGCATAACCTCGCTGTTGAAGTCAAGTTGATTTTTTATTATTATAATATTATTATAACAATTATAACTGATTCTTCGAAGTTCGAGTCAGGTTATGCAAAGTGTAGTAAGAAAGCAACACAAAAAAAGTTAGTTTTTTTTTTCTCTTTCACCCCTTTGGTCCTCTCAGTCACGGATTAGGAAAACATGTTGAAAGGGACTTGACCTCCCCAGTTCCCCAGATACTATGTGGGTAAAACCCACGCACCATATTGTTTGTTTCAGCATATTTGGATACAGTGGCGTGGAATGAACCAAGCTGGAAGAATACTGCCTCTTGTTACAAGTGCTTAGAATGCGCCATTTACCAGAAAAACGCCAAAAAAAATTGTCATGGGCTACAATGCAATCAATAATAGCGAAGCCATATCTATATTGCAAATGGGTGAGGTTTTAAAGGTGATTTACACAGGGCGAAGGTCTCAGTGTCACTAAACATTGCTCACAGATTAGTAATTTTTCACCTCTCAGTTTCCAATATAAAAAAACACTATTTTTTAAATTCGATTTTTAAAGACACGCATCTCCTTCAATATTTGGATTATGTCATATTTTCTGCTTTCTTTTTTTTTTTTCATAAGGATCTACCTAATGAAGTTTTTGTATCGAGTTCAATTACAACTTGTAAACTTACAAGTCAATAATTATATTTTACAGGAGCGACAATTATTATGTGGCCGGAATAACTATTTGTTCATTCAATATAACCAACTTGAGGCAAGTTAACGAGGGATTCGAAAGATTTTGTAACATTTTATTGTAGTTTGTATATTGTGTCAAGACTTGTATGTTTGAGTTTCGCTGGAATAGGGTTAAATTGTTTAGCCAATCAGAGCAAAGTTACAATCAAGAATTAGTACAAATACACTTTTTGGTAAATGGAAATAGTTTTGACTATTATTGTGAATAGTGAATATGTTTTCAATATAACAACGTAAAATCTTAAGTATTTTCCTTAGAACTTTAATCTTTTATTCGTTTTAATCTATGTCTATTTCAAACACGTTTCAAAAATTCAAAACTGTTAACAATTTTTTACAATCATGAAGGCTACCAGCATTTACGTACACAAATTACCTAACCTTTTATACTTGCTTATCCATGTCTGATTCACGCAAGTTTTCGCAAGATGTGGTATTTTATTACAGGCAGTTCGTGCTGGGTGTGTGTCCCATGTCTACATGTGTGCTATTTTCTGTGTTAAACCACTTATTGGCCAATCTAAACAATATTTTACAAAAATAATTCTGTACAATCTCTGTCTCTTGGATTTCAATGAGATTCACCTCTGAAATTACTGTAGAAATTTAAAAGTATTTTTGTAAAATACGCTTTAGCCCAAACTATGATTTTCTATCCAAACTTCCGAACAAAACATTTCCAGAAATAATTCAGTGCAATACCGTGTTTCTCAAGTTCGTATAGTTATTTAACACGTATTAAAACATGATGTGCAGGCTGACATGGCAAAACGTGTTTTGGTACCCATGTTCAACCTTTTGCTAAAAATATTTCACAGAAGCATTTTTTCCCTTTAAATCTTGCCTCTACCATATTTTATCTTTAGAAATATTGCTACCCTACCGCGAAAACTGCTCAAATAGCCTTATGTTGCACCTTGAAATACATATTTTTCTCGGAGAGCCCTTCCCACTTTAACGAAGGGATGTGTGAATGCCCCTCTCCCAACCCAACTGAAATGCTGGCTATGCCATTGGCTGGCCCTACCCAATAGCAATGTCTGGGCGCGATTGCTTCTACCCGCAAATCACAGACGTGTGGTGTTGCAATAACCTTGTTCTGATTGTCACAGTCAGATGAGCGACGTGTCTGTACAAATACATGCTGCCAATAACCATGAAGCTTAGCTGCACATGTGCACATAAGACACTCAAACAAGATGTTGCAAAAGTATTTTTTTTAACCTATAATCACTGATTCTAACCACGAAGCAGGGCTACTAATATGCACGTAAGGTGTCGTCACACCTTACAGCTATGATTTGCCAGAACAACCCCATGACAAGAGAAAGTGAAAATTTCCAATCACTATGGCCATGAAGCAGGGTGCAGATGTACACATGAAGATATTGAAACCAAATGAAGCAAAATTCATTCCGCCACAAGCTTGTGGCTGTACTTACAAGCTATTGTCTAAATGTCATTACTTGATGTGTGGGTCAGTCAGATACAGTGAGGAGTCATTACCAGCATGCCTTGCACCATCCGCCAATCATTATGTTGCCAGCACTCAAACAGTTCAACGAATCAACCTTTTTCACTTCGCAAGTGTATTTAAAGACGTGGCGCAAGACATTCCCAACAGCGCCTTAGCAATAACGGCAGCTACTTTCGTTTCACGGTTAGTCGTCTAACAAGTGTGTGTCTGACGACACGGCCAAATGTGCTCGGAAAGAGAGGTGGGAGAAAAACTCTAACGATTTACATAATGAAGGGCTCTTCTCAACACTGGGACGCGACGTTTGAAGATCGGCTTGTGTGACGTAATAGCCAACTTCCTCTTGTTAGTCAAGTGACACCCACGTCTCGAAAACGACGCGACATCTACTTGACCGTTCTGCAAAATGTCAAGAAAGCCGTTACAACCAAAGGTGATCCGGTAAGTGAACTCCCACTGTATGCTACTTTCGAACTGATTACATACACACTTTTGTCCCAATATCAGAAACTAATGCCTTGTTTCAACACGTCCTTTTGCTATTTATCATTCGTGTGAAATGCCAATTATTTATTATTTAACAAGATATGTATCGTTATAAAAATTAAACACTATACTGTCCAATACGCCACCCTTTCACTATACTCTGATGTCCCGCAGCTTGTGAGCACTGGATTAGTGAAAGTGTGACTCACATGAAGTGTTTCAACTGCCCGGTACCCTACACTTTTAGTCAAACACGCAAAGTTTCGTCTGCAGCGATAAAATGTCAGAAATTGTTCGCTACGAAGCAGATTAACGTATTGTACACGTTGTTTACAGTGAATTTCCATCGTCGCATGTGCGCTGAGAACAGCAAAACACACATGTATGCAGTATTGCCTATGCTATAGATCCTAGGCAGTTACCACAAGGGGATACTTTTTGTTACATAAGTCATATTGCTCAGTAAACTATATCAAATGTAACATCCTGACGCTACAAAGTCGAAGGTGGACAGTGGCCACCCCGTTATTTTCATAAGAGTGGAAAGTATATCCCACAATTTGTTATGGATTAGAAAAGTCCAGGCACATTAGGCAATATTCACAGTATTGTCCTTCTAAGTCATTTAGTTGCCCACATTATGGGAAAATCCCGTTGTAAAATTATATTTTCATATTTTCGAAAGCGTATTTCTTTGTTAATATGAAGTTCAGACAAAAAGTGTCCTTCATATTTTCTGCTTGTTTTTTCACAAGGAAGTAATCGCCTGTTGAAGTACACACGCAGAAACACTTTATACAGTAAACAGACAATTAGAGAGGTTGAGGTAGTGCTTAGAGCCTACGGCACTACGTCAGACCAATGAAGCAGCGAGCGGGGTAGGGTACATACAGACTCTGGCAGCAGCTGAGATGACACGAGATGGCAGGCAGGGCAGAGTGCTGGGAGTTGACCACCCAGGGCGACTATAAAGCCAGGCTCTTTGTGGCTGGCTAGGAGGGTGGGCTCCACGCTTGTCAGAGGGTTGAAGTGCTGGGTGTAGAAGAGATAGCAGCCCTGTCAGTCCCTATACTACCTGCCAGCCTCCATATCTTGTCTCTTCCTGGACCACTCTCAGGTATCTACAAGGCCGCCTCAACCCGTCAAGGCGATGCAGTGTACAGTACATAGAGTCGTCAGTCACGCCACTGCTAGTCTAGGGCCATACAAAGACTAGGCCTGTGTTCGATTTCAGTGCAATGTGCCCTTGGTCACTTGCCCTTGAGACTCTAAAGCCCTCCTTACTTTCATGAAATTGGGTACATTTTGTGAATTCGGATCTAGGGCTTGAGAAGGGTAAGTGGCTCATGCCCTTGGCTGAATGGGAAATTCTAGGGGGCACCCTTGCTGTGAATTCAAACAGCGGTATGTATGACGTTATGGTTGAAATGCAATTTTCAAAGACTTGAAGCCAGGAATACGTGATTATGGATCAAGTGAGCACTTTTCAAACCCTAGTTACCTTTATCCTTTCAGATAATTTATAGTTTCCTGTCACTTTTTACTATAAACAAAGCAAAACTCAGTAGTAATCAAAGTGTATTGATTGTACTACACTCAAAATTTTTAAGTCTGCGGTTACAATAAATAATATTTTTTAATTTTGGTTCTCGACAAGAAGGTTTTCAAAAGTGCTCAGTTTATCGCGAAACACCTATAAGGGCCCTCAGTCGGCCAAATCGAACACAATGTATGAATGCTCGTCCGCCATTTTTTATCTGTCTACGGCTAGCTCAGGCGAATACACACATCGAGCGAACAAGAAACGCTGAAACTAAACATATTAGCAATCGAAAACTGTTGAATGAAATTATTTCCTAAATTTTACAACATACTTATAAACAGTCCTGACAATGATGCTATCCGTTAATTTTCTGTAGGTAAATTATTCCATCTGAGAAAAAAAATCAAAGTACTGTACACATCCGACAGAAAAATAAAGGAGAAAATACAATAAGCAAGACATTTTTCCGTTTTTTTTTGTTGGAGCAGGGGTACCAGCGGGCGAAAGAACGAGGAAACGCTATATTTAATTTGTATGCCCCACTCAAAGAGTTGCGTGAGACGCTGTTATTTTGGCGGCAGGTAGAAGACGGAGAATATTACTGACGTGCGTGATCTAGATCACTCGCGCACTCTTTATAGTGCCTTAGTTTCCCATGCTATGTAAGGGTCATCCTGCAAGGAGACAGCGCCGCCCATGTTTCGAAAAACCAGACGTTTATGAGCAAAGAATTAATGTTAATTCTGCCTCTGTTTAGGGATTTCAGTGTTATTACTTTGCCACTGACAATTACGCTTGTGGATGGGATCAAAATCATTTGATGACATTACCGGTCACAGTGTAAACTATAGTTAATCCTACATAAGGGCGCTTATTGATTGTTGTGCCGTACATGGAGAGAGAATTTACATTTTTAATCGTATTCGGTCGTGCTCTGTAATTATAATGATATAGGTTTCGAACAGAAACCCTGAGAAGAGAAGAATATTGTTACACGAATAAAAATGTAATAAAAATTATATGAGGTTTTCCAGTGGTTTTTGATAACGAAAATACTTACTTGTTCATAGTATTTAAGGCATTTATAAAAAACTTCCTAAAATATCCCATAACAATATGGGCCGCTACGAGATGAACAAAAAAGTCAGCGAAGGCATGTATATAAGTTCGACAGGTGCATCGAATATAACTTAACATCGGCCGTTACATAATTATTCAAAAACTGTTCAACACGCATGAGAGATGTCTTCTTAGGAGTAACATTCAACGAACGTTGCGCACGTGTAAACCCATTTCAGGCCTTCCATGTATTAGTAAAATTAATTTTTACGCTGCCCGAAATTACGAAAATGGGTGCTTTTATGGTTCTCTTTAGGTACAAAAATCTTTGGGCAAAATATCTTAGCCGTGTACAATACACGTGTATCATTAATATTACGTCATAAAATGATAGCGTCACCACTGAATGTCGCACACAGGCGGGTTGTCAACGCGAAGACTGCACGCCACAGTGACTTGCGCCTAGAGGCTAGGGAGGATCATGATGCGTGTGTTGTGTCGTCTTTACCGCTCCCGCACTTCTGGGCCTCGAACGTCCAAATACGTTCACCCAGGCGGCCACCTTAAGGTTTTATCTTCCGAGGAACTACGCATGAACAGCATACGGACAAGTCCATATCGTAATTATTCAACCGGCGTAAAAATTCCAACATACGTCAACACAAATCACGTAACATTCCAAGGAAAGTATACTTCGCCCTAAGAGCGCTGGACCAGTAAAAATTATTTTTTTTACGTAAGTACCAAACACTGTTCAACTCTTACACATCAGTTAACATGTCATTTCCCCAAATAAAACATATGCCCTATTGTTTTTCCATAATCACTCATCAAAGTCACAAAATGGCCGTTTTATTAATAAAACCCAAAAGGTGTCTTGAAATAGCTCATAGCACGAATTATCAATATGAAATACCTTGTTTCAGCGAGTTATTTAGTATTTTTAATTATGGCTACACCGTAACTGCCATTTTGTGACTTTGATGAGTGATTATGAAACAACTATGGGGCGTAATTTATTTATTTGAAGAAATGACATGTTATCTGATGTATAAAAGTTGAACAAATTTGGCACGAATATAAAATAATGAATTTTTACGGGAGCAACGTCTTTAAGAACGGCGTCCATCCAAGACGCCGTACGTAGTTACAATGTACGTGCAGTCAACGCTCGTGTCACGTTGCTGTGCTGACTGGATGCTTGAACAACACTGTACTTTATAAATAGTAGGCTATACAGAGCGAGCGTCACACAACTTGACACAATGATGACAAGAACTGGGAGAGGAATCTGCCGTGGCCTTTGTTATGGAACCATGCCAGCAATAGTCTGTCCTAATTTCGGGAAAACCATGGAGACCCGTAATAAAGATGGTGGGAGCCGGGAATGTAACCCGGACCCTCCCGAACGCGAGTTCAACGTGTTACCACTTCGCCACTTCGCTCCATAAGAGCGATGTAGAAGAGTTTCTTGTAGGCTGCAATTATAAAACTTGTAAACTTTTTTCCTTGTCACATAACGGGCCAGGGGGAGGGGAGAGGGAGGGTGGCTAACTCGGAGTTTTCCCTCCTCACTCCCTCCTACATACTGCTGTCTGTGGCCAGGTCCAGGGGCGTAACAGGATTTATTTTCGGAGGGGAGGGGTGGAATGGGGACATTTTAGTTGAAATGTATTATACAAAAACTCATACATACACAGACACACGATAATAATTGGTTTTGTATGCTTGCTATTATTTTAGTTACATTTCAGAACCTTAGTACAGTACTGTGGTGGAAAGCGTGACAGTTTACTCAGAATTTCGTGGCGTACTGCGGGAAGGGGGGAAATCTCGATATACCCTCCTCACCCCTCCTTGGCTTCGTCCCTGGGTAACTTGATAAACCTGTCTTCTCTGTCGTCGCTCTACTATATAGACTATGAGCCAGAAGCATTTGTGGGCTCACCTCGAACATAAAGCTAAGACTTACATATTTTGTTAATTTGATACCGCTGATTACGAATATAGAGACGCGGACATCGAAATCGGTAGCTTTCCGTCTCAAAATGGCGTTCAAAGATGGCGGGTCAGTTATACGACCACTTTGGCTTTCAGTTGGTGTAACTTTTTTTCTAGTAAACATTTTTATGTTCTGTAAACTTTATTTTGTTTGTCTTGAGTAGTTGAATCAGAAAGTGTATAATTATTTAAAAATAAATGCTGTTGTAGTGTAAATATCTGCAGCAGAAAATCGATTAATCATTTTATTTTAGTTTACGATCACGTTACGACACTAATTTAAAAGAAGTTTGGGCCGTATTAAAAAAATAGTCTAAACAAATGTTGTGACAAATGTATTTAGCTACATTTTAAGCCATAGAACAGCTTTCTACATTGAAGCACGCGTGAGTAGCGTGAGTTTGCGCGTGCTAGTGCGCGGGAACTAGTCCACTATATGCAGCGCCTTATCACCGAGATATCCTTTTACTTTTGCCATCGGCCTTCGCTTTCCTGCTTATTAAACTCAAATCTTTAAAACAATAGTAGACATAATAAATACAACATTTTTTAAACGAAATATCTTTTTTTCATATAGTCTATTAACATATTTTGAGCGTATCTTTGGAGTAAGTTACCAATACAAAACGGCAGTGTTTACGTATGGCCATACCATCAGTCATTTATATATATTTATGTAATTTTTTTATTAGTTTACCTTTACTAGACACTTCCTAGCATGCAAAAATAGTGTGGTTTTAACATAACAATACAAGTTTCTGCAGTTGAGGAGAATTTAATGCACTGACAACATAATTACCAACATTACACTAACTTATTCCTAGTTTTCTGAAGACACCAACATTTTTTCCATTTAAAGCTTTGAATAGCAGTTTCCAAA